>JANHFL010005747.1:16360-28080 GCA_032468155.1 Oxyrhabdium leporinum | reverse complement strand
TTGGAGGTCTTCTAGTCCAACCCCCTGCTTAGGCAGGAAACCCTACACCACTTCAGACAAATGGTTATCCAATCTCTCCTTAAAATTTTCCAGTGTTGGAGCATTTACAACTTTTGGAGGCAAGTCTTTCCACTGATTAATTGTTCTAACTCTCAAGAAAATTTTCCTTCGTTCTAAGTTGCTTCTCTCCTTGATTAGTTTCCACCCGTTGCTTCTTGTCCTGCCCTCAGGTGATTTGGAGAACAGCTTGACTCCCTCTTCTTTGGGGCAGCCCCTGTGAAAATGAACTCTTGTAAGTTGAGGACTGCCAGTATAGATGATAAGAAGATGATCTATGCTGCCCATCTCACTGTCAAGCATATGCAAGCAGGGAGAGGAGCAGCAGATGGTGAGGGAGCAGGCATGAGAGAGAGAGAGAGAGAGAGAGAGAGGGAGAGAGAGAGAGTTTCTGTTGGGATCTTTGTGCCAGGCCTTTCCTTACTGGCACTGCCCACCTTCCTGAAGATACAGCAGTCTGGGGGACTCCGTTTCAGGTGATACGAGGCTGAGCCGGCCCAGGTACCAGTGGCAGCAGGAGCCACCCATACAAGGGCTGGTGAGGGAAAGGAAGAAGTGGGAGAAAGGAAAAAGTTTCATCGTTTATTTTTAGTTTAAGAAGGCTGTTAATGCATGTATAGAGGCCCGCAGGTGAAGCAAATATAATAATTTTGTAGCTTTTGGCCTCTATTGGAGCATGAATATGCAAGGGCTCCCCGAGGCCTAGAAAACATTTAAAGGGTTCCTCCAGGCTCAAAAAGATGGAAAAAGTCCGGTCTGGTCCTCTGAAGTTGCCCCGAGGAGCTTCTAAAGCTACTGACTGGTAGAGAGAAGATTTACATTGAAAAACAGGCATGTCTGTATGTAGTGATACGTGCATGTTAACATCCCCATGCAAATACGATATGTCTCAAAGGTGCTTTTTCAAAAGGCAACTGGACTGGCCCCTTACATTTCCCAGGACGGCCCCGTGGGGTAGATCCGACCACATCGTGGCCTGGATGCGGCCCGTGGGCCTTGTGTTGGACACCCCTGTCCTACAGGAATCACCTTGGATCTGCTGAAAGAACCACGTTGTAGACAGGTGGTAAGCGGTGTCGTATTCCTTTGTTGAGGGAGGGCTGTTCAATTCCAATTTAACTGGCATGCTTGCATTGGCTGTCCCGATGCAGTTCCTTGCTGTTTGTGACCAGCGCTACTACAACAAACTTACACCTAGCTACACCATGCATCCACCTCCTCACTTGCTATGTACACCGTGCATCCACCTCCTCACTCGCTATGTACAAAAGCACCCCGCTCCGTGTGCCTACAATTGTTTCTCCAAAGCTCTCTGCTCCTTTGAAATGAATGGGGAAAGGAAATGCTTTCAGCAAATGAACTGAGGACTTGTGGGGTGGGGTGGGGGGAAGGATTTGTCATCATGGTATTCCTATGAATACATACAGCATTGTTTTAAAGTGATGACACATTCGACACTACAGTGAAAGGATGCTCTGCTTTTAATTTCTAATAAACAATATCATTTGGAGTTTTTCTCTCTCTTAGTAATAACAACTGGGCTGGGTGAAGGTGTATATTCAAATTTACAAACGGGCCTCCACCTTTACTAAGAAACCAATGACCATTGTGTTTCATCCTAATTAAGTTCCTTTCTTGACACAAACATGTAGGGGTTCTCTAGAATCAGAGAAATATAGGGGTCAAACAAAGGAGAAATAAGTCTACAGGTCCAAGTCAGTCTAAAAAAAAGAGAGAGAGAGACAGAGACAGACAGACAGACTTATGGTTAGGTGTGGTTGGTTATATCTAACATTCAAGGACAGGAAAAATGTTTGATCTTTCAGCAAGTATCCCTATCCCCAAACAAAATTAGGATTTCTATGTAAACATGTAGATTGAAACCTCTTGGAGCTGTGTTTCTCGATCTGAGCCTCTTTAAGATGCCTGGACTTCCAACTCCCAGAATTCCCCAGCCAACCATGGCTGGGGAATTCTGGGAGTTGAAGTGCACACAGCATAAAGTGGCCGAGGTTAAGTAAGACTGCCGTAGAGACTAGAAAAGTGCTACTTACGCTATTTCTAAATATTTTTTATTGTCACTGCTGATGCTGTTAATGTGTAAGAATTTACGATGCTGTTGAGCATGAAAACAGGACTTCTCTTCTCAGTTTCTTGGAAAGCTGGAACTTTTCCTATGCATTATTTTGCACCAGGGAAAGTAACTTCTGAAGTTTTGCATCATCATATCAAGAAAGACAGAACAATCTCCAGTGACTGCTGTGGCAAATTAATCATTCCTGTTTTGGTGAGCAATTTTGGATTGTACATAATAACCACCTGAGAGTTTACCACTGTTTTTCATGACCTTTAACTAAGAATATTCTTTAGAACTGCCACACGTACAAACCTAAAGGTGTAAACACTGTACTAACTTTCCCATGTATAAAGGCATGTATGAACACATGTGCATCTTGCAATCAGAGTGGTTCTGATGTTGAAAAGCATGCCACGAATCTGTAAGTTTGAGGTTGTCTTTTTTTATTTTTCTCTACTCTGTTCTGGAGTTTTTCTTCCTTTCCCCTAAATTGCTTTCTCCCCTTTCCCCTAATTTCCTCATATCCTAAATCTCCAGCTCCAATTTTAAGATGGCTGGTTGCTTTTTTTTTTTTTTTAATATTTTTTACAATGGAAGCCCCATGTCTTTACCTATAAACTTTTCCCTCTAGAGATGGTCTTAATTCCATATGAAGAAAAACATACATTCGGTGTTACAGGCAAAAAATGAAAAGAGGACCTGGGTTGCACTCAACATCTTGATTTATTTTGTGCTCCTCTCCCCCCCTGCCCCCCAGCCTTGCTTGTCTCTGACTGCAACGAAGCAGAATCTGGTCAGTTTCTTTAGAAGTTTCTATGGAAATATCTTCTGTAAGGATCCTTCAGTGGTTGATCGGATTCGTTGTCCAGTTTTGAAATGATTACAAGTCAACACTTACAAAAGAAAACAATGGTAATTTTATTTACTGCTTTGCAAAGAGGGTGCACCAGGCACACACAGGTACACTGGACACCCCCTAAGCCATCAACACACTTTCTTTATATTCCCTATCACCGTCGCAGGATTACCTCCCACCTTTTCCTCACTGACTGAGTACTCAGGTCCTCACAATCTATCCCAGGCGCTTAAAATGAATACATTTTTCCCCCTGCCTGTTATTTACAATTTATCTCGAATGACTATTAGTTTCTGGGGGGTGTCTCTAAGTCAATCCCCGTGCCAGCAAATTCTAGTTAAATCCAGCTTTGGTTCTCACAGGGGCCTCTCATCTCTTTATTCCTACGTGCAACTTCAGACTCGAGCAACATTTATGAGATTAGATAAGTACATGGTGTATTCGTTATGTCCTTGTACAATTTCTGTAAAAACAATACTTTCTCTTTTCCCACAACTTGATCCAGCTTTGGCACCTAGCAAGGAATGGGGACAGTATTCTAAATCATCATTGACATAACAGGCCACACAAACAGGACATGGGCTGCTGTTAAAGGCCTGTATCTGAGCCTCTTTATTATAACATTTATACCCCATCTTTATTTTGTGCAATCGAAGTGTTGTACACTGCTTCCTTCCTGTTTTTCCTCTGTGCAATGGATTGGGCTGAGGGGAAATGGCTGGCTCAAAATCCCTCACCCAGTCTTCTAGGGGAGAACTAGAACTCACTGTCTCCTGATGTTGAGGTCGCCATCGTCATCCCTCCATCAAACAAGCTCTCGTGCTACAGTTAAAGATGGGGGATGAGATGGAGACAATCTAGAAACATAGCTGAAGTAAACAGTTGCCAAAATGATAAATGAATGTCTGTTTGTGTCACGGTGAGATTCAAATGGGGAAAGGCCCTTTGTGAATGGGAGTAGCCTCTTCACTTGTGAATAAGGGCTTCTCCGGGTCAAACAAAGCCTGTACAGCAGCTTTTGATAGCACAGAGTTTCCCAACCTTGGCAAACTGGAAGATATGTGGAGTTCAACTCCCAGAATTCCCTGCTGGCTGTGGAATTCTGGGAGTCGAAGTCCACATATCTTCCAGTTGCCAAGGTTGGGAAACTCTGTGCTAGTGAAAAGTCGAGCATCCAGCTGAGGTAGATTAGCCTCGTTCCTCAGTGAGAGGGAGAAGAAGACACGTCTGCCAAGGCAAAGTACCTCACCGAGACAGATGGCAGACAGTCTGCACAGCTCTTCCAAACAGTATTCTTGGATTCCTGATGGATTTCTCTAGAACATGGATGCACGAGTTTTTTGGTTTTTTTGTTGTTTTTTTTCTGGGCTGAGAGCCATATTTGGCCTTGGCGAAGAGGGCCAGAAACTCTGCCCTCCAAAAAAAAAAAAGGAAAAAGAAAAAAGAAAGGAAAAAAAAAAAGTAGTGAGCGAGACAAGGACAAAAGCTAAACTTGGATCAGTTTCATTTCCATCATGTTGGCAGTTAATTGAAATTAAATATATGAACCTGATCCCTCTCCGGTTGTGCCCTGAAGAATTTTTCTCCTCTTGTCACGGTCGACATTTCAGTTTGGTAACAACGGCGAGAGATCGACCTGGTGGCCCCATTGGAAAAGGTTGGGGGGACCGGACCACCGTTGGTTGAAGGTTGAAGAAGAAGACTCCTGCCACAGTATTTTTCTCTTGGCAAGGGTGGAAAACAGCCCTGTTGTTATATATGCTGGAGAATGGTGAGCTTCATGCCATTTTAATTAACCATAAATGTCTCTGCATATGTATGGCCCGAGGTGTTTGCAGAAAATCCAAACAGAGAGTAGTGCTAACTTCTACTCGGTTTTGGAAACCTGAGTTGGCAGCTACTTGGAAATCTGAGTTGTGTAGCTCTGACTGTTCACGCTGCCTCTGATTCTCCTCTATCTGTGGTTTGAACAATGGCCAATTGGACAGACTCTGGTTTTTTTACTGCCTGCCCGTACTGTGAGGCAGGATATGGTGTTATCTCATACAGTGGAGGTTGAGTATGATGAGAGCACAGCAAATGGGAATTATTTCATTATTCCGGTGATGCATTTTTATAGACAGGACGGAGGGGAAATAGCACGACTGAGATTGCTTAACTTGGTTCCAAGAAAATGCGATTAGCCTTAGAAGAGCATGCATTTTCGCAAGGAGGAAGAGCGGTAGAGTTAGTCTCTCTCTGCCTCAACACAGCAAAATGTCCTGGATTATCATCGCCTGCTGTGCAAACAGCTTTGGACTGAGGGACTGGCCCCCTAACTAGATCAGCCAAGTTTTATACGAGGGGTAATTATAGCGCATGCAGAAAACAGAGGGAAGTGATGTGTCAGTGGCGAGATGAATAGGAAATGGGAGTGGTGAGCGAGTGCATCTGGTGGTCTCTCACACTGTGACTGTGGGGGCACAGAGCGGCGGGGGGGGGGAGGGAGGAGGGAGGGGAATGACGCAGTGTCAAATGTGGGAAGCGCTGCACAGTCACCAAAGTGTTACAAAGAGATTGGGCAGAGGAAACACGAAAGCAGGAACTATTCGATTTGGAAACAGAAACTTGCTAGTCTTATTTATGTTTGTTTTTTTTTCTCTACCTCTTTGACTTCCCAAATTCGGGGAAGAAATGATTCTTTTCTTTTCAGTGAATCTTGGTCTAGGTGTCGAATGCATCATCGGAGTGAACTTTCCTGGCCTCCAGATTCTTTGAAGCAGAGAAGTGAATAGATCCTCCCCATCGGTGCCTTGAACCAAAAGAGATACCATCCAATGGACATTTCTTCCATGTAGTGAACTGAGTAAAGCTCCTCCGATTTGTATCCATTTAAGGTAGCTTGCTTGGGTTTAAAATGAAGCGAATAATAAAATAACAGTGGGATCTTGGAGGTCTTCTAGTCCAACCCCCTGCTCAGGCAGGAAAACCTATATTATTTTGGACAAATGGTTGTCCAATCTCTTCTTGAAAGCTTCCAGTGATGGGGCAAGTCATTCCACTGGTTAATTGTTCTCACTGTTAGGAAATTTCTCCTTCGTTCTAGGTTGCTTCTCTCCTTGATTAGTTTCCACCCATTGCTTCTTCTCCTGCCCTCAGGTGCTTTGGAGATTAGGTGGACCCCCCCTCTTCTTTGTGGCAGCCCCTCAAATATTGGAGCACTGCTATTAGGTCTGCCCTGGTCCTTCTTTTCACTAGACTAGACAAATCCAATTCCTGCAACCATTTCTCATATGTTTTAGCCTCCAACCCTCTAATCATCTTTGTGGCTCTTTTCTACGTTCTTTCCAGAATCTCAACATCTTTTTTCTTTTATAACATGTTGGCCAAAATTGGATGCAGTATCCAAAGTGTTGTCTAACTCTCTGGGGCTGGTCAGTTGAATTGAAGTTTTGAGTTGGCATGAACAATAAACTTCGCCTGTTTACTCCAACTTCTGTGAACCATTTCACGGATAATGTGTAAACAGCGCTCTAGAGGTCTGCTGAGATAAATTTGTTCACCCTCTTTTGCACTCTTATTGATCGTGACTCTTTTACAGTTCGAGTTACTGGGCTGTTTGAATTTCTGATTTGTTATCCTCCCCCCCACCCTTCTAACCACTGAACCACATGTTGTATCTGGCTCAGGAGTGGCTGCTCTTAATTAAACCAGCTCCAGATCTCGTCACCGAAAAAAATAATAATCCTCAGTTTAGAATCTCTGCACCAAAAGTTCAGTTCTGTCCTAAAGCGTCAGATGGTACAGTTATCCAAGACAGTCCTGGACTACTAATGCATCTTCTTTATTCACAGGCAGGGCTGCCAGCTGACCAGAAATAAAATCCACTTGCCTTGCTTCTTTGCCTTCTCCAGGAACTTAAAAATCCCACAAAGCAGAAGGCAAACTCCACTGCAGCAGAGAATAAATACCACAACTTGCTGATGTGTGCAAATCTAGCTGCAGTGAAAAAAAACGCAGGCTCTGAGTTGGTGGGCCCCACTGGCGAGCGGAGCCTTCTTTGCAATGTTTTTTTCAGTCGATTGCAGAGTAGACCTCGTTCTTTGGGCACTAACGTTGAAATACATGGAGACTAGCAGGAAGTAGAGCTCCAGGGTTTTGGGGAAGTCAGTGGGATGCAGCTTCGGAGGTTAGCCTTCTCAGCTAGGTCCAGATGACTCCAGATGCCATTTCACATCCTGCTGAGGAAGTGGAAGGAAGCAAGTCTTTTTTGAAGGTTCTTTTTATTGGTTTGCTTCATTGAGAAGCCTGGCTAGGAAAAAAAAAAACACCATGTGGAGCTTTGCTGTGTTCATATTCTACCTCTTGACTCTTGGTGAGTGTATTTTTAGTGGTTTTCTCAAGAGCCGGTGAGTAAATCTGGGGATTCTGATGTTTCTGATTTAGATTTTTAGCTCTATTGTTTTTAGAGATAATTCAAGGCAGCAAACATAGCTAATATTCCTTCCTCCTCCTGTTGTCCCCATGATGGCAAACCCTATGAGGTGGGTTTGGCTGGGAGAGAGAGTGACTGGTCCAAAGTCACCCAACTGGCTTTCATGCCTAAGGTGGGACTAGAACTCATAAACTCTTGGTTTCTAGGCTGGTGTCTTCTCTACCAGACCAAGCTGGCTTTCTCTTCAGACCAGGATGCCACCCACATGACTAAAGAAGAGCCACCTCAGTTTGGGATCTTCTAAACAAGTTGGGCCTATGATTTTCACCCTATCCAGACAATGGTGGGCTTGTATTTCCAATCTCTCTCCCTCCAAATTGGAAGGAGGGTATTATAGATCTTTCCAGCTGAATCCTCTTTCCACTTTCATGGGCTTTGTTTGAAGGGTGTGGGGGAAAGACTGGTCCCCCAGTGTCAGCCTCTAGCACATAATGTGAAATAGAGGGACTCATTTAACTGGGGTGGCAGCTCTTCAGTTGGCTATATCTTTTTATTCCAAATCTTTCACACTGGATCACAAGCAGCTCTGCATTGGCTCCCCATATTGAGTCTCCAAATGTTGAATTACAAATCTCATCACTCATGCCAAATATCCAAACCAGTTGATGATTATAGGGAGTGTAGTCTAGCAAATTCTGGGAATCACATCCAATGAATTAGAAAGCTCCGCGGGGAACAGAATCCGAAAAGACTTTAATTAGTGCTTTAGAGATTGGTCTATCTAGTCTATGGAAGCTTAATTTTACTTGCTGGAGTAATGCAGTTTCTTTTGGTGATTCTTTGTTAGTTACAGTCACTGTTCCCACAGAAAGTGCTGAATCAGATCAGTTGCAAACATAACGTACCAAGCTTGGGTAGCTCTTACATGGGATTGTGTTGAATGTATAAGGGCTATTTGATTAGTTACTGGTTCAATGTAACTGTGCAAACCCAAAGTATGGGTTCAGCAGTAACTAGGTGAGGCGTGTGGTTGTGAAAACAATTTTTATGCCAAAGAAGATTCAGCAGAAATCTTATCTACCTAGAGTGCTAGAGTGAGGTTAGTCCAAGTCAGATGTTGATCTCCATGTGAAAATCATAGGAAGGTTATCATTAGTTGTGAAGTTCCTTGAATGTCTACTGTCTTCACTGATATAGAGTTGCTAATGCTTCTACCAGATAATGGCTAGGTTCACATCACAGACTGTGTACGTACAAAATAACCCAAGCCTTGTACGTTTCCATGCAGAACACCAGTCCCCTAAAATGATAAATGAATTTGTGTGACCCTTCATAAATAAAACAGGTCCGTTTCTTGGGATTCTGTTCAGGCAAAAGCTAAATATACCACTTCCTATTAATCATATTTTTTTTAAAATCTGCATCAGAAATGTTTCACTATGACAAGTGTCCGCTAGGACTTTGAAAGACAAAGGGAGGAGGCAGTTTTGATAGTGTTCTCATTCTGCCTGTGCAAACTGATTCATTCTTTTTTTTAAAATTAAAAAAAAATGACTCCCCCCCCTCTAATTTGGTCATGACCCTTTCTGAAATCCATAATTTCAGAACACTTGACTTAATATGATGGCCTGAACACCACAACACTGGGGAACATCACAACATTTCAATGTATCCATTGTGATGCATGAATCTTAGGATATCTTGGTTTCCTAGTTCTGGAAAACTACCCTACTGAACTATAAGGTTGAAAGCTGAGTTGTTTTAGAGTTACAATCAAATAAAAGAGGGAGAACAGACATTATGGACTTCATAAACAATTCTCAACCCACTGGGTCTGTCTCCTGAAAACATCCTTAGTAAAAGTTTTCTCAGAGGAAGGAAAGAGGTGTATATATATAGGAGAGGACCTATATAGTCCATATGGAGGGGGATCTTGGTGTCCACGGTTATAAAAAGCTGAGCTTCCAGCAACCACCCAGAATTACTGATATTATTTTCATGTCTTCCTGCTGCTAATCATAGAACAATTTATTTCTTTTGTCTGAGATGGTATAGGGTTTCCTGCCTAAGCAGGGGGTTGGACTGGAAGACCTCCAAGGTCCCTCCAAACTCTCTTATGCTATTAGGAGGGGTCATCTGCACCTTAGAGTTGGCTCACCCCATTTTGAGGTCAACGAAGTCATGCATCCTAAGATCAAGAGTGATCAATTTTATAATCACCTATGTCAGCTTTCCATTTGGTGCTCCACAAATGAGTGGATATCACCTCACAGAATTCTTAGTAATAGCCGCGCTGGCTGGGGAATGCTGGGACTTCAAGTTCACACATCATCTGGGTCAGCAAGTCCCAGGTGGACCATTATCTTCTGAGCTGACTCCAACCAATTTGCTATTCTTTCAGCTTCCTTCGTGTCTCTTTCTCCCCTTTGGCTCTCTGTAATCCGGAAGTATTATTAATAACTGCATTCTACGTGGTCTTCAGGGACCCCACAATGCTCTCTCATTTATCCAAGTGCCAACCTCGTGTGGGAGGCTCAGCAGAGGGAGCCTGGCCAGATCATGGTGCCCAGATGGGCTTTACACGAGTGAGTAAGTGGGTATTCAAGGCCTGATTGGCCCTTTTCTGAGCATTTCACTTGCTCTTCATTCCTTTACTCCTAATTACTGCTAATTTTCTCCAGCCAATGCATGCAAACACCCGCTGAACCCTCTAGAATGCTATCCTATGTGGCAGCGATGTTGATGTGTTTGTGGGCACACCTTGTGCAAACCCCTGATTTAGCCTGAAAGAAGAGGGAGAAGGGGGGGGGTATTTTCTATTATTTCAGAGGGCAGAAAGTTGTCTGTTTTCTCCAGCACATGAGAGAGCTTGAATGGGGCTCAGAGGAACCGAAAATGCTGGCAGCCTTATGCATATGTCTGGGGGCAGGAAAAGCAGTGGGAGGAGTACAAGAGGAACTAGTAGTATGAATTTATCTGCAGGGGTGTGTACCATAACCACAAACTTCTCTCCCCCCACCTGGGGGGGGGGGAAAGGAGAGAGATAGACAACTCCTTATTTCAAATTTTTAGCATGCTTTGCCAGCCATAAACCCTCATCTTGGCACAACACATTAAAGCTTTCCCGTTCATCAAATGGCAATAAAAATGGGCAAGACAAGCTGAACTCTTGGGTGACTGCATGGATGCAGCCATGCATTTCTCTTAACCACTGCATGAAATTGGGTTCGGAATGCCTTTTCTGAGTTTGTTTGTTTTTTAAATTTCCTGATCTAATTTCAGCCTGATTATGTGACGGTAGGTGGGAACAGCCTTGGGAGATAGGAGGGAAGGCTGGTAGAGTAGGCCACCATAGTGCAAAATATGTCTCAGCCCAAAGAAGGAGAGAGGGCGTGGGATTTTTTTTCAGAAGGGACCCTCCCTAGTTTTCCAGAGAGTATAAAGGAAAAAAAGGGGGGTGTATTACTTTCAAGTTTCAATCATGCAAGATTCCATTAATGTATCCTTACAATAAAGAGGGGAACAGTATGGTGGCTCAACAGTTAAGACACCAGGCACGTCATCTGGAAAATCTGGCAGCTCAGGTTTGAGACCCGAGCATCACAGAGTGAGCTCCTGTCTTCGCCCCAGCTCCTGCCAACCTACCAGTTCGAAAGCATGCGAATGCCAGTAGATAAATAGGTATCACTTCTGTGGGAAGGTAACAGTGTTCCATGATGTCATGCTGGCCACTTGACCATGGAAATGTTTTCAGACAGCACTGGCTCCGTGGCCTTGAAATGGAAATGAGCACTGCCCCCTATAGTCAGCAAAGAGTAAAATCCACAGGGACTACTTTACTTTTACAGTATTCATGGTTATGCTTCCTGTCTAGACTACCTCGAAGAGTTAACAGGTTTCCACCCAAGGAATAACCAATCAGCCTTTGCTTAGCTATTTTCAAGGTCAGTCAAATGGGTTGAGGTGCTGCCATTTACTGGTTGTAAAGACTTCATAGTTCATCCTTATAGAGCTGTTGTGTTTTGCTCATAATATGGACATCAGTGGTGGGATTCAACCGGTTCGCACCACTTCGGCCAAACCGGTTGTTAAATTGCTGGCTGACCCCACCCCTCCCTGCCCCAGGAGTCCTCACACACCCCGTTTTGGCTCCCAGGTAAGTATAGGGAGGCCTACTAGGCCCAAAATGGGGCACGGGGAGGTGTGGCGTGGTACCCCCGTGGCCTGTTTTTGCTCCCAGGGGGATGCAGGAGGCCGAGTGCTGCCTGTCACACTCCTGGCCATGCCCACAATGCCCACGCCCCCCCACCCGGTCA
>JANHFL010005746.1:272222-285555 GCA_032468155.1 Oxyrhabdium leporinum | reverse complement strand
GCTTTACAGCCCTCTCTAAGCGGTTTACAGAGTCAGCCTATTGCCCCCAACAATCTGGGTCCTCATTTTACCAACCTCAGAAGGATGGGAGGCTGAGTCAACCTTGAGCCTGGTGAGATTCGAACTGCCAAATGGCAGTCAGTCAGCAGGCAACAGAATTAGCCTGCAATACTGCATTCCAGCCACTGTGCCACCAAGGCTCTTTTTATAGAAATTTACCCACACCACTGGTGGTTCTTAAACACAAACTAAGATAGGTATTGAGTTTGAGGATTAACACTGATACTTATTTTCACCTGCTAACTCACGTCCTAAAATTATTCAAGTATTTAGATTTCCATCTGCCAGATTACTAATCAACCCCCAGCTTTTCTGCACTTCCGTACGTGTAACAAAAACCAGATGTTTATTGTTCCCTGGAAGATATCATATATGCTTTACACTGAGTTGTATAGGTCTCCCAAAAGACATACCTACAAATTCCCTTTCAAACTTTTATCCCAACTAGGTGTATTCGTTTGGTTTCCCCCAAACAGAACTAGCTGGTGTAGATAAACTTGACAGAACTCCCTGAGGTGTCACAAGTGGTGTGTCAGGGAAAAAACAAATATATTTATCCCCTCTTAAGAATAGCTTCAAATTATGGTGAATTGTTTTCCAGATTGATTGCCTAAAGTGCTTCAGGAGCAGACGCATTGAACTGAAATATCATAGTGAGATATCATGGCAATATTCTCATTCTCAATGCTCGTTGCTTTTATCTCAGTGCACCCTGCTTTGCTGCGGATTTGGGGGGGGGGAGCTTTAAATATCCATTTGGAAAGTGGGGTGATCTGCCATTATAATTTTCTTTGGTGTCCCCCAAAAAAAGGCTTCATATCACCTTATCATAATCCTTGCACCTATCTTTCTGAAAACTACCATAATTTTCCAGATGCATTGCCTTAGGGCAGCTCTTTTCTTTGGAACATTTTTCAGATAGATTGCCCAACCAGTAATACCGCTATGGAAAGGCAGACAAGGAAATGAAAAACATGCCTTCCTACAAACATAGTCTATCCAGACCAATGTGAAGGTTGCCATCCAAGAAACTAATGCATCTATCTTTTTAAAACAGGGCTCCCCAACCCCAGGGCTGTGGCCCGGTACTGGGCCAGGGCCCATCCAGAACTGAGCTGTGTAAACAGCAGGCGAACGCACGTGCAAGCAGCTTCACTTGTGCAAATGGAGCTCCACTTACGCAAGTGGAGCAGTACATACTCCTGCGCGCACCTGCCACTCACACAAAGCCAACCCCTCTCCTACCCACACACCCCCTGCCAGTGTGCAAAGCCAAAAAATTGGAGACCACTGTTCTAAAATATTATGAGCTTCTGAGCAAGGGCAACCTTGATACTGTATGCATTTGCACACGCACGAATCCTTACTGTGATCATTCTTATTTCAAAGGAGGGGATAACAATAGCAATAACACTTAGACTTGTATACCACTTCTCGTGCTTTACAGCCCTCTCTAAGAGGTTTACAGAGTCAGCACATTGCCCCCCAACAATCTAGGTCCTCATTTTACCCACCTTGGAAGGATGGAAGACTGAGTCAACCTTGAGCCGGTGAGAATCAAACTGCTGGCAGTAGGCAGAATTAGCCTGCAATACTGCACTCTAACCACTGCGCCACCCTTAGGGGATTCCCTAATGGAAAGAATTCTGTTGTGTACAAATACATCAGCCTAATCATTTAATCCTTGTGATAGGTCAACTTTGTCAACAAATTCCCAGTTCACTAAGAAACAAAAATGTCATCTGAAATTCTTCTGCACTTAGTATTTGACAGTCCTCATGCCTCCTAAGCCATTTCTATTTCCATTCTCACAGTTTTCGTTCCATTCCGTCAATATGATGTTGGGGGGGAAAATCTAGTTACTTGTTGAGGTTCAATTACCAACCGAATGAATTCTTTATTACAGCCAATGGCTAGCAGTTAAAATAGCCTTCTGCAGTAACCATCCACACCATAATGCAATAATAAGAGAGACAGTAACATCAAAGCAACAGGAGACTGTATGAGGCAACCAAACCTGTTGAGAGAAATTGCCTATCCGTTTGGCTGGCGTCCTCTCATTATCTTCTGCTGACGGGGCACCAGCAAAACTGATAATCCATCACTCTCCCCAGTTGCAGTCTTACAGTTTATTGCTTCTATGTTTGTCTATGCCTGCTTTATTATGTACACATTATTGTTTGGATGTTCTAGTTCTAGACTATTGGATGGCCCTCGGCAATAATCAAGAATTCATCCATCGATCCATCGATCCATCGATCCATCGATCCATCGATCCATCGATCCATCCATCCATCCATCCATCCATCCATCCATCCATCCATCCATCCATCCATCCATCCATCCATCCATGCTATCTCCTGTTCTTCTGTATTCATACTGAATATTCCTTTGTTTGTTTATTTACTTTCAAATACTTACTTTTCTCAGCAAAAGCAGCTGCCCTAAAGTTTAAAAAAATGGGGGGAAAATTAACATCCCAATACAATGACACTGAAGGCCAAAATAAACTAATTGCAAAGTTTATGTCCAAAGCAAAATAAAATAAAATAAAATAAAATCTTACTTGAGCCGCTGGAATTCTTCATAGGCCTCATCGAAAGCTGCAGTGAAACATTTCAGCATGTTAGGAAGTTGACTTTATGAGTTGGCACAAATGCGAGCCTTGCTTTCCCCCCACCCACAGCCTACAGTGTGGTACAGAAACATCTAACAAAATCTAAAAGCAAGGATCAAAGTCAGTCTTGATGAGACGTGGAATGAATAAAGATAATGCATGTTCCTGGAACATCTCAAGCACAGAACTGGTGCTTATGTATAAACCAAAGAGAAATAGGTCAGGTTCCAAAATATTTGTTTGACAGGGATAAAATGTTGAACGGGTGGTAAAGATTCCTACCTTGCCCAGATAGATCAAGGGTCCGCTTGTGAGCTTCCTTGCCATCAAACAGCTCAAAGGTATATTTCCCCTTATCTTTTTCGGCAGGCTCACATATCTGTATCCATGCGACTTCATCACTACCACCAATTCTCATCTTTTCACTTGACGAAACCTTAGCTTCCCTAGGTAAACCAAGAGACCGCATTCAAGCAAATGTGCATCATTTTGATATACTTGCACATTACAAAACAGGAGAGGGATTGTCAGACCTGCCACAAGTTAAACCTCCAAATTAGGGGTGTCAGACTGGTGGCCTGCGGGCCAGATTCATCACATGCAGACCACGCCCACCCCAGCTTCCCAAAGGGAAGAAATGTCATGAAATGTCAGGTGATGGCAACATAACACCATGAGCTTGACACCTGTGCTCTAAATAGAAATGATCCTTGGCTCCGTTTGTTGAGAAAGACATAGTTCATTAGAGATCAAGTGTATTGCAGTATTGCAAAATCAGAACTGAAAATCATGCACCCAAATCCCTAAGTTTTACCAAAGGTGCTTTTTTCAAGAGGCAATTGGACTTTCTGGGTTTTTTTTCTTTGAAGACATTTCACTTCTCATCCAAGAAGCGTCTTCAGGTCTGGGTCAATCCCTGTAAAAATTCTGAAGAAGCTTCTTGGATGAGAAGCGAAGCGTCTTCAAAGAAAAAACAGAAAGTCCAGTTGCCTCTTGAAAAAGCACCTTTGGGACAAGCGTGACCTGGATCACTGAGAATCTCCATAGACATTCCCTAAGTTTTACTTTTTCCTCCCTTAACTGTCTTCATTGCGCCGTCAGTGTAACCAATCAGGTTCAGGCAAGATGTTTTCCTAAAGGTCAGTCCAAGTGTAGTTTGTTATGTGGCCCGCTCCTTCTTCCAGCTGGGTGACCTTGAAGTAGCATCTCAAGGAGAAATAACACTTACTTTCATTTCCCGAAGCATTCCCTCCTTCATTCCCCCTCCCCACAGTTCAGGGCAGTCTGTCATCACATAACAGCAGAACACAAGGAAGCACATATCTGGTGGCAGTTGACGGGGATGTTCCTGATTGTTTTCAAGCTAGTTTCAAGTAGCCAGCAAGTCTCAAGCAAAAATTTAAATGCCTCATGACTCCCCCCCAAAAAATGTCTGTGGGAAGCTGGTGTACAAAAAGGTACCAATAAATGCCACCAGATATATTCAAATCCTTTGGTGTATCTTAAACAATCAACCATAGACTTTATAGTTAAAGCTGCAAACATACCCTTGTTGCAAGATTGTACTGAAGTTGCAGTTCAAGAAAAGTTTTCTACACTTTCATTATTGGAGATATGTGAGCTATTTGAATATCAAGAAATCTAATAATAAAAAAAAAGCTGAATTTTCTTCAGAGTATAGCTTCAATACAATCTTGCAAAAGGTTGGGGATTTGCAGACTTCAATCAGAAGGACTATCTTTGACCAAAAAGCCGTTGAAGCATTATATCCTCTGTACCTATAAAGAGAAGGAAATTCTGAGATTTAAAAAAAAAATCAGCAAGATGCTTTTTCACAAAATAACATCTCCACTTGGCCTTTCCTTTAAATTTTTTCCTCTCTGATTTCTAATTTATTTCACACTTATTTTTCTTCTATCTATAGTTCAATGTAATAATCTACATGAAGCTTAAAAGCATTTTGTTTTGTTTTTCTTTGGCTTTTTCTAAGGAAAAGCATCTCTCTCCTAGGGAGATTTCTATTACTTCTGCTGTTTATCATTTATAGTGGTTTCAGGATGTATCTTGCATTTTCAGAAAGAGAGAGAAAAGACAAGGAAGACTATCTGAATATTCTAAATAGAGGAGATTAAATAGATGCTCAGAAGGAAAGCAAGCAAAAGCATGCAGCTGTATGACTGGTTAATCCAAGTTTGGTGAGTTACAAGTATGAAAGAAAGAGAGGCAAAGAAAATGAGACTTTCAGCTCAGAGCAATCCAAATTGATGGGATTTGACCTAACAAGAAACTGATGTATAAAAGAATGGTTAAAGATGTAGTCAGGGTGGGCTTCAAAATTTTCAGCAATGGGTTCGCTGCCCAGTTGCTGGGTGGGCTTGGCCATGGTGGGAGTGGCCTAGTCGGGCCTTTCCTTGAGCCTCCGGGAGGGCGAAAACGGCCTCTCTGGGCTCCAGATGCTCTCTGGAGGCTGCAAATGGGCCCGTTTCCAGCCTTCCTGAACTTCCAGGAGGCCTATTTTTTTGCCTTCCTCGGGGTCTGGAGGCTTTTCTCAACCCTCCAGAAGGCAAAAATGGCCTCCTCGGGCTCCGGAGGCTCTCTGGAGGCTGGAAACGGGCCTGTTTCCAGCCTTCCCGAACTTCCGGGAGGCCCATTTTTCACCCTCCCCGAGCCTCCATGCATGTCCTGCACTTACCTGCATCCAAAACGGGCCATGTGGAGACTCTTGGGAGGGGTGGAGTGGGCAGGGCCAGCCAGGAGTGGGATTTGGGGGTTCAGCGAACCCCGCAGAATCTTCGCTAAGGATGTGCCCGAACCCCTGTGAACCCCCAGCAGCCCACGCCTGGATGCAGTGAATAAGGTGTTGTCCTAGAAACCAGGAGATTGTGAATTCTAGTCCTGTCTTGGCCATGAAAGCCAAGTCCTGTCTTGGCCATGAAAGACCTTGGGCCAGTCACTTTCTCTCAGCCCAAGACACCTCACAAGGCTGTTGTGGGGAAAATAGGAGCAGAAAAGAGTATTAAGTGTGTTTATTGCCTTGAGTTATATTTATAAAGTAATCAAGGTGGGACAAAAAAATAATAATAAATAAGCATCAACTTCCTCAGCCAAATAAATCTGTAGCTTGGAGCTCTATTAGATCTCCACTTCCCAGTGGGTGGAGGATTGGCTGCTGTGGGTGGCTGCTGACTTGAAGTTTTGTTCCAGGCTCCCTGCTTTGCAAGGTCCTAGGATGATTCAGGGGTGACTAGGGATTTGCAGGCAAAGCTGCCAGCTGTGCTGATGACAGCATGAAAACATAGATTGGCTCATTTGTCAAGCAAAACATATCACAGGGGAATGTAATTTATTCTTTAAAAAAAGTTAGAAATGACCATCTGAGCTGTAATTTTTCCTGCCTGCATTATCAGCATCATCCCCAAAGTGAGTTTTTAATAGCTACTGAATACCAGTTGACGTTCATGCAGGATTCAAAACTTTGCTCTCTCTTACTTGTGATACCAGCTTGATTTCATTTCCTCCATGTAATATTTCAAGAAACACTGCAGCCTTATTCCTTCCGGAGTGCAGTGGATCTTCAGAGGAGAAGCTGATTTACCTGCAGTCAGAAAAACGTTTACAATCAGTTTTAAATTGTAAGGTCTAACCCAGGGGTGTCGAACTCAATGTTGTCGTTATGATGTCATGTGACGTATCGGGACTTTTTCCCCCTTTTACTAAACTGGGTGTGGGCATGGCCAGCATCCGGCCCACGAGCCGGAAGTTTGACAGCCCTGGTCTAACCTCTTAAATAATAACAGCACTTTCTTAATACAGTGCATATTATGCTCAAAATTCACATTTTGAACCCACAAACGCCGTTGCTGAGATGTTTTTCATAAAATATGCATCACCTTAAAACTGTAATACAAGAGTCTTATGTTATATGTAAACATAAATGACATTTATTTCAAAAGTTGTTACTGGTCGTCAATGATCAATTTTTTAAAAAAATGCTGCCATCAGAAATCTGTCCAATGTCCTCTCTCCAAATTACAAAGTATTATCTCCATTATCAAAATGTACTGATTAAGAACATTTACTATGTAACAATGATAAATGTCAAAAATAAGAAAACATTATTATCTTCTGCTAGGCCTTGTTTGTTCTTATATAGTGCCAGTAAATGCCAACTTAGACATATATTTCTATTTAAGGGTGTGATACCAAATTTAAAATGATTTTATGGTAAGAACGTGGTAGTGCCTGATAAATTATTATTTACAAATATAACAAACTGAATTGTCCTAAGCCTACTTTAATAAGTGAAGCAAAACCTAACAGATGGAAAAAAATATTTTACTCCTGCTAGAATACCTTGCTGATTCTGGGTCACCTCAGACCCAGAATTGCATCTTTTTAGGACTTGGATTCTAATCAAATTCTAGCTACTCAGGTGATATGTAATATTCTCTATGTTAGTAAATACTCAAAGATTGTATAGTTATTTCCTAAAACCTGGAAATACAGAATAACAGAGTTGGACCTCGGAGGTCTTATAGTCCAACCCCCAACCCTGTACCATTTCAGACAAATGGTTGTGCAATCTCTTCTTTAAAACCTCCAGTATTGGGGCCTCCATAACTTCTGAAGGAAAGTTGTTCCACTGATTAATTGTTCTAACTGTCCGAAAATTTCTCCTTAGTTCTAGGTTGCTTCTGTCCTACAGAGTGATCTTCAAATATTATTTTTTTGGCATTTTGGAAGGCCATCAGACCTGGCTTTTTACCCAGGTGCTGGGATAGTATGAGGATATCTGAAGCTGGCGGTGAAGCAACGTGAGGAGATGATGGTGCCAGGTTTTTTTTATTATTTTATTTTATAGTTTACGGTAAAGATAAAGGAGACCCTGCCAACTTGACTCTGCTAGTCATTGCTGACTATAGGGGATGGAGCTCATTTCCCTTTTAAGGCCATTGAGCCAGTGTGGTCTGAAGACATTTATGTGGTCATATGGCCAGCATGATATCAAGGAGAACAGTTAACTTCCTACCAAAGTGGTACCTATTTATCGACTTGCATTTGCATGCTTTCAAACTGCTAGACAGGACAGGAACTCACCCTCTCGTGTGGTACTTGGGTCTCAAACCTGGGCTGCCAGCTTTCCAGCAGACAAGCCCAGCCTCTTGACCACTGAGCCACCACATCACTTGGTTTATGATTTTATAGTTATTCATTTTGTTGTTGTGAGCTACCCAGAATTGTGCTTAAGATGGGTGGGCATACAAATCTAAATAAAACAAATAAAAGTGACATTTACTCACCACTGACTTTACTCAATCCCTGGATTATATCATCATACACTGAGGAGAAGAGGAAAGGCAATATGCAGTCAGCACAGAAAAGACTGTTATGTGGCATTCATATGAGAAGACATTAAGGTAAACATCAAAAATACCGCAAGAGTTGTTTCAGAAAACCTTACGGTTTGTATCTCTTCCTTTTGCATTTAGCTGTTGTAGTCCTCATAGAAGTAAAGCACATAGATAAGCCTAATGAGACCAATTTAAGCTTTGCCTCTGGCATGTTGTGTCTCATTGGTGAATTTGATAAATCTCATTCATCCTTTGCTGCCTTGCCAACTGACAGTTGTCATTTTACAGATGGGTATACACTTAAAGTGGCAGCAAGAGGGAGATCCTAAGAGAAAGAGATGGCAGCAGTTGGATCAACTGCTGAAGGAACCCAACATTTGGACGCCAACGATCAAGCATGAAAGTAAAACCATCTTTGAAGGATGACTAACTGGACATGGTCAGAGAACAAAACCTACGAGGGAATTGCCGCCTCAGAGAACAACGGCCTAAAGTGACTTATGCTCAGGAGCACAGCCCCCTCAAAAAATAAACACTTCTGGGGAGCATCTTTTTTTTTTTTTAATACTCTGTTAATATGCTGCTGTTTTCATTAAGTAAGAAGTATATTCGCCCAAACAACAGCAGGGCACTTCATCTCAAAAAGAATAGAACTGCCATTTGGAAACACGGAAGAGTTAGGAAATAAGTGGAGCTTTCTGGTGGAAATCTATATCTCAAAGGTAGCAAGGTCAATGAATGCAAAGGTGTGTTCACACACCTACTCGTTATTTGGCATCCCAGGGACACTTGTTTATACTTCTCTAATTATCTTTTTTTTTTCCTTTTAAAGAATAACAAATTTCCCCCGTCCTGTTTTTCTTCAAAGTTTGCCGCTGTGCAAAGAATCACAGGTTGGAACCTCATTAGGTAGCAGATGTCACGGTCCCCTCAGGAGAGTTGAGATGTCAGCAAGAGAAGGGAGAGATTGGCATTTGTGATCGACCTCTCAGCCAACTCATGGATGAATAAACTTCTTTTGTGGCTGGGAATCTATCAGGAGCCAGAGTAAAGCACTCTGGGATGGCAAAGGTCAAATGGCTTATCCTTCCACAGACATTCAGACATTCGGAAAGGGTTGCTATGGTGGATATTAGGTTGTAATTGTCCTGTAGAACAAACTGAGGCTGCTGATAAGGTTTTATTCGTAGAAAATTGGTATCTAGTGGAAATCTGTGAAAAATATTTTTGTGCGGTATTCTCTTCTTGCATGCATTGTTCATGTCATATATGCAAAACTTTGTATTAACTAATCCACCTCCCATATTCCCATGCCACGTGTTGTCCAATAAACCACTCTATATTTCATGAACTATCTGGTTCGCACAATAATTTGAGACAATGACTGAGTATCTTCAATCCATGAATTACAAATAACTTGCTTCATTTTAACTTGTGGATAATTGCAATATTAGGCATGTGGGTGCATGAATGTTAGCAATTCTATGTAGTTCTAAGTGGTAGGAGACAACATATAAACCATGGAGATGGCAATGCTGAACCAGCTTCTACTGGATTTCTGGCTTTTGCTGTGCTTGGTAAATCTCCTTTTTCCATCCCAAGTTAAAAATCCAAAGGCTGCAACTTTCATTTTTAAAGGAAAGGACCATTCTTGATGGTTCGAGGGAAAGTTCTATAGGGCCGTGAAAAATATTTTGTGGGACCTGTCTACATTTGATGTAGCATAGAGGAATATTGACATTGCATACTTTAAGAGAGGGGAAAATACTACTTTGTTCCTGTAATCTTCAGTTTTAGGATTTTCCAGGCCAACCAGTATGGAAACACATTTGTGGCAGTAGCATTCAAAATATCTGGAAGGCAACCGGATGTCCTCTTCCAGTCAACTGTAGCTAATGAAACTCTTTCTCATGCTTCGGGATAAATGATGAACCATTCACTTGTTCAAAATGTGACATTACCTTTCCCTGATAAGTCAAGTTCAGAAATATCCTGGCCTCTGTCATCTGACAGTGTTGCCTTATATTCACCTTGGTCCTTTTTGGACAGCTAGGAGGAAAAACACGGTAACATTATTATGACATGAAAATTAATGAAAACCGTTTGTAGTCTGGCTACATTTCCTCTATCTATCTATCTATAAATTTAGTTTGAATTTTGCCTGAGCAGAAATGACATGAGTAGATTCCCAATGTGGGCCTAGCAAGTTGAGGCAATTATTCAACACCCTTCACTTAAAATGAACTAAGCTGGCTATCACTCTTTTTAATTCAGAAGGCATCCTAAATGAGCATAATCTATATAAATCACAAATGACTTGATAAAGCTCAGGGATTTACTCATTTTGACAGAAAGGCAATCAGGTATTAAATGCTGATACAGAAGGACTTCTGAACATGTCTTCTCATTTTCTGTTTACATTCATTATTATCCATTTTCGTCTGAAACAGAAGAAATTATGTAGCAATTGCCACCTTTTAAATGAAGCAGAGAAAGCATCCATGTAAGCATAGTCATTTGGAAGCCTTGAAATCAACAATAAATTTCAGTTGTAATCCAGTCAAAACGTTTAGCCCCAGTGATTTCAGTTCTGGACTTGAATATAAATTTTATTTTTTCCAGAGAAATCAATTGATAATATAAGTGACTTTAATTAGATCAGATCTGTAATTAGGACTGATCTGAGAATTCATGAAGAGCAAGTTTCTATCTTCCTTCCTTCCTTCCTTCCTTCCTTCCTTCCTTCCTTCCTTCCTTCCTTCCTTCCTTCCTTCCTTCCTTCCTTCCCAAAATGTTAAATGTTTCAAGCGAGGTTATGCAAGAGTTACAACATCTTGCAATCAAAAGAAACTGCACATATTGAGCAAAAAATAGAAATCTAAAAGTCTGGGAATATCTGGTGATCTGCAAAAGAGGGTAAATATCTTATTTTGTTACCTTAGCTACACCTTTTTGATAATGAGGAAGCTAGAAGTCAATAAAGGTATAGTTGTAAAAATTGACTACAGCTAAAAGGAAATCATAAAGCAAATAGAACTATTTATGTACCACTGAAGAAAGAGTATCGCAAAAACAAAACTAAAGAAGAAGTAAGCTTGGAGACATCTTTCCAGAGAGTTGAAAGAGGTGTCATTGAGCTCTTTTGCCTTTTTTAAATAGGCTTTCAGAATGTTTGTGGTTTCAAAATGGCAGGCAAATATTTTGACACAATTCAAACATGGTTCTCCAAGTCTGGTTGTGGCTTCTATAGTCAAGTACATCATTGTTACTAAAACTTTGGTAAATCCAACCTTTCCCTGTCTGCACTGAGGGCAACATTTTTATCCACAGGTAGAACAGGAGGGCTGTCCATGTTTTTACGTGTCTGTCCCCATGGAATCATAACATCAAAGGGCTGGAAGAGACCTTGGGAGTCTTTTAGTCCAACTTCCTGCCCAAGGCAGAAGTCCTTGTACCATCCAGGACAAATGATTGTCCAATTTTTTCTTGAAAACTTTTGGTGATGGAGCACCTACAACTCCAGGAGACGAGCTGTTCCATTTATTAATCTTTCTCATTGTCAGGAAATTTTTCCTTAGGTTCAGATTGGATCTCCCTCTGATGAGCTTCCACTCATTCCTCCTTGTCCTGCCCTTAGGGGCTACAGAGAATAAATCGATCCATTCTTCCTTATGACAATCCGTCAAGTATTGAAAGACTGCTATCAGGTCTCTGCTGAACCTTCTCTTGATCAGGCTAAGTACTCCAAGTTCCCTTAACAATTTAGCTTCCAGAGCCTTTATTATCTTTGTAACTCTTCTCTGAACACTTTCTAGGGCCTCAACATCATTTTTGTATTGTGGTAACCATAACTGGATGCAGTATTTCAAGTGTGACCTCACCAGTGCAGTATAGAGCCGTACTGTCACTTCCCGAGATCTTGATGCTATTCTCTGTTGATGCAGCCTACGACTGCATTGGCTTTTTTGGCAGCTGCAAGACACTGTTGGCTCATCCTTAAAGGCTTCACTATGAAGGCTATTAACTTCCTTAAGTTATTAACGTGATATTTTTTATTATAACTTAAAAGGTCTTGCGTAAGCTGGCTGACATCTGTTTAAAAATATTACCTGCACAAAACCTGCACTGGAAGAGGAAGTATTGAACATTAGCAGGAATGGAACTTTTACTTTTACACTTCCAGACTATCCAGGAAATACAACTCTATGGTTTTGAGCTACCCACAGGCACAATTAAGTCCATTGTATTCATACCTTTGGAATAGTCAGGCAGCAAACGCCTTTTTGAAAATCCGGTGGCTCTTTGATATCCATCCCAGCTCCATCTCGGTACCACTGCATAAAAGTTTCCTTCTTGGTATTTGCCACCTGAATAAGGACAACAGGAAACACAATGAAAAATCCCATTCCAAGAGCCAGATGCTAATACTTAGTTCTCTGTGGCTTGTGGCCTTGATAAGTCAAAAGAAAGCCTACATTTTCCCCCATTTTGACTTCAGGTGGAAGGGAAGGGACATTTGTGTAGCGGTGAATACAGACATTATTTTTATTTTAAAAACTGAATTCTTGCTCGGTTGTGTAGATGTGTGTGGAATTGCTCCTCGTCAAAAACAACATCAAACCTCAGAAACTATGCAGCCAGGTTTTGAGGTTTGTTCTATGCAATCTCTATTTTAAAAATACAATATTCTTGCATCTCTGTACAAATGACCCTGCAGCTAGCAAACTTTAAAAAAAAAGAATGTTTGAATCAGCAGGTGAGTTCCTGCTTCTCCCTTACTACAGTGCTGTTTTGTGGCTTGTGGTAGTATCACAAATAGTAGGATACATGTGGTCTTTCAAGGATCATCTGTTTGTCTCTGTAGAAAGTTAGCACCCAGCCCTCTCCTAGAAGAATGAAATATTTTGAGAAATATTAAAAAGGCAGAATACTATATTTCCCTGGATGAGAAAGGGAGAAACATGCTTTTCGAAAGCAGCCCCCACCTTCCTTAACAGCCCACAGCAGATGTCAACACTTAAGATATAAAGAGATAGCTAGCTCTAGTCATAAGCAAATTCCCTGCAGCAAGGTCTGAACAAAGGTAGGATTAGACCTCAGCCACAATAGGAATTCCCAACAAGCCCCTTCATTGCATCAGCCAAACTTCAACCAAACCTGGGAGCTGAGACAACTTACAGAGCCAGCTATGATCTCTACGACAGCCAATAGAATACATATTCTTGCACAGGAACAGGAAGCTCAAGTTCAAAGCTCAAGAGAAGGTATAAAAACCCCTCACTCTCAACTCCATGTGGTCAGCTGC
>JANHFL010005746.1:259326-272122 GCA_032468155.1 Oxyrhabdium leporinum | reverse complement strand
AGGAACAGGAAGCTCAAGTTCAAAGCTCAAGAGAAGGTATAAAAACCCCTCACTCTCAACTCCATGTGGTCAGCTGCTCAGAACCACCCATGTGTTTCTGCTTCATCAATAAATAGACCCTCTTTCCAATCAGCCTTCAGCCTCCATTTTGTCTCCAGTGTCTTTCTCCCAGCTTGGAACTCGACCTGGACCTGGACCTGGATATTTCTTCCAACATCTCATAATTACGATTTAGTCCATTGATACTTGCACTTGATCATGTTATAAAGGCAATGGATAATATTCCTCTGTATTCCTTAATACAGCTCTTTGAGCAGCAATTTTATTTAAATATAGATATGACTATGGGTCTGGGGCTAACTATTGCCCATCAGAAGGTGGGAAACAGACAGAAAGTGAAACAATTTAAATTCTGATAATTTGGAGAGCTGAGGAAAAACCTGTACCTTCTTAACTTTAAAATAAATACAGGATTCAAGTAAGTATCTAGGTTAATCAAATAAAGTCACTTTCAAAAATTATAAAGTATTTTAGTGCGTATATATGTATGTGTTTGTGTGTATGTGTACATGTGTGTATGTACACTTTTAAGAGGTATTTAGCATTAAAGATAGGCAGATTTAATACTTTGGTGCTGCAATCTGGAATATTATTATTAGCATTAGCATTATTATTTGCATTATTGCTTGCATTATTCTATTGTACTTCATGGGATTTATTCGGAGATAATATGCATGTGATTATACTGCAAATATGCTTAAGTTTGATTAGCATAAGCAGGAGTTCATTTGTTTTAGTGTGTTAACTTGTTTTGTTGTTTCTGCAAAACAGCTCCAAATTACAAAAGGTTTCATAAATAGGGAGCATACCTTTGCTTTAAATTCATACTCTGGTTGCAAGAAGTGACACCTCTGCCCCCTTGGAAAGCAATTTTGTTAAAATGCATCCAAAAATAATTGCTCACCTTACACAGCAGCCGGACTTCACATTCATCAGAAACTTCCCAGTGCAAATACTCCTCAAAATGAGGACCTAGAAGAAGGTGGGGGGGGAAAGGTAGATATGCCATATTCAGATCTTCAGAGAATTAATAAATACGGCAGGAAAAATACAACTAGAAAGAAATTGCTCATTAACTGAATACACCTAGTTTGTCCTTCCAGTCCTTGAATAAATGGTCACGTAAGGAAAGCTACTTATGAAATTAAAGGAATCCTTGAATTTGGGCGTAGAGAAAGTTTGTAGGCCTGGTCTTCAGCACAAACAAAGAAGTCTTTGAGAAATGCTAGTTTTCTATAAAGCCTTAGGAAGAATTATTATTCCAATTTCAAAATGAAGATGTTAAAATTGCAATCCCACAACCAAAGTGCCTTTCAGCGACTGGGTCCGTTGAGGAGAAAGCCATGGTATGTTGAATACTGATTTATCAACTTTAAAAGCTCCTACAATGATAAAGGCACCACTGTTCCGCATCAAAAAAACAGCTGAGCATAGGAATGTTGGCCTTCTTTCCTTCCTTACTAAACATATTCTAAGCTCACCCAAAGTTAGCTCTGAATTATGAACTGAGGCAATGTTGACTCTCCTTTGTACCCCAGAAAGTCCCTCTGGCAGAATCCAAAGAATCTGAATTCATTGTCTTATTTGCCTCTGGATTTGGGAAGCATACATTATTGCAGTTGGGTGTATCAAAATGCTGTAAGCCAGAAACCCTGTGTAACTTTCCAGAAATCCTGTTGGAGGAGAAACAGAACCACTGGAAAAAACATATCTGAGAGCTCCTGATGTCTAGGGTAACATAGGAGATCAGCCATGGTCGCAAGGAAACAAAAGACGCTCCCTCTTATTGACATAAGAACAGAAGACAAAATGTGCAGATGGATGTTCAGGGTAGACTTTGGAACGGGAATAAAATAAAGCAGATGAGCAAACTCTGAGGTTCCAGGTTCACATGGAATCCCAGAAGTCCTCAGCTATCTTTAAACATTGGAATGATAATAGCTTGCAACATTTCGTGTGAAAAGGCAGGACAATTAGTGAACACAGGACTAGAGAATAATTACATGCATAAATTATAAAGCTTAAGGAAACCAGAAAAAAAGTTCTATTTTGGTTCCATCCAGCAGTTTCTCCCTATTACTCAAAGGCCAAATACAATCCTCATTCTGGGGGGAGGGGGGGAATGCACAGTCTTGCATTAAATTGTGGTAATTTAACATTTATCTTTATAAAAGTTAGTTAGAACAATTAACCAGTGGAACAACTTGCCTCCAGAAGTTGTGAATTCTCCAACACTGGAAGTTTTTAGGAAGAGATTGGACAACCATTTGTCTGAAATGCTACAGGGTTTACTTCATGAGCAGGGAGTTGAACTAGAAGACATCCAAGGTCCCTTCCAACTTTGTTATTCTATCCTATCCTGTCCTGTCCTGTCCTGTCCTATCCTATCCTATCTATTCTATTCTAAAAATATCCATGAATAAAATGTTGGCTTTTTAAAAGGAAGGAAGGAAGGAAGGAAGGAAGGAAGGAAGGAAGGAAGGAAGGAAGGAAGGAAGGAAGGAAGGAAGGAAGGAAATTTCTAAAATATAGGAAAACTAAATGCATGTGAGACAAGTAAACAAAAAGACAGTGTGCCAAATATTATCTTTTGCTGCACTGAAAAAACATTGACTTGGAATTATTCTGCATGAAGCTCCTATATTACTTTTTAGTTTTGCCTTCCAAAAAAAGAGTTTGGGAGCAAATCATAATCCAATGTTATTACCACTAAACTGCTTGCCTTATGATAACAATGGCAAATGCTTCAGGTGAAGCAGGAGGATACTGAATTTATTTACTATAGTATGGACGTATGTTAGAAATTAATCATAAAGAACATAAAATTGACAAAAGAATATAATCCAACCACATTCAATTAAGCATGTGGGCCATTACTGTTTTCTTTTGTAGACCCAATTGTACAAAGCATTGATTACTATAAAGTGTTATGTAAACCTCCTTAATCCCAGCGTGAATTAAGGATATGCATTGTTTTTACAGAATGTTCCTGCCATCAAAGAAAGAAAAAAAGAAAAAAACTATTCTCCAGCTAATCTCATTTTACCTTGTTTCCTTAGGAATTCCTTTCTCTGCAACTGGGCCTCAGCCAAAACAGCCTTAAAAGCTGAAAAAGGACAGAAGAGGAAGAATAAATGGATCAATCAGATATCCCAAAAGACAGAAAACTTATCATATGCAGTCCAGGCCTAAAAATTTAGGCAACTTACCGTCACCAATGAAAACCAAAGAGGATTGACCCTTAGCTTTCCCATCTTGAAGCTGGACCGTGTAGGTACCTTCATTTTCAAGAGTAAAGTGGTCCATAACCATCTCAATAGTGCCCGTTGCATGGTCGCATTTAATCTTATGTCTCTGGAAATTAGAAAGGTCAAAGGTGATCTCAGGTATAGGATGGCTACAGCCGAGAATTGTCACAGAATGAAACATGCTGGCAGAGTGACTGAAATCTTGGAGACAAAATTTAAGTCGGTGGGAATTATAACTGCAATACCTTAATCTCTGTAAAGGAGTAGACAGAGTTTAAGGATCTGAGTTTATTTTTTTATTTTTTTATTTGTCAAACAAAAATTACAAATTTAAACAAGGAAGGTGAGAAAATTGAAAGGCAGCAGGGACAATAGGCACGTTAGTGCACTTATGCACGTCCCCTTAGGGACCTGCATAAATATGAAGAGAGGTCCACAGAAGTTAAAAATGGTTGCATCCTATGGATCGTATCTATGGATCTGTGCACACTATTTGCCACTTCTATAAAAACAGAGAGTCTCTCTTCCCCCCTCATTCTCTCTCAAAAAACCCCAGATTTACTTATCAGGTTTTCCCCTTCACCATCTCTACACATTCCTTTTTTAGATGGTATGAGAATTAAGACCTGCTTCAAATGGCTATTGCAATTTTACAATGCCCCAGGCTCCATTTTAGATACTTGCACAGCAGGGAACTGATTTATGCATATGCTGTATGGCTTTTGTTTAATCTTATGTATGTGAAAAACAATCATAGCTATGTTAGTCCACAGGGAAAGAAATCCATGTCTAGATTAAGGACACATAAAATTATTCCCAGGAAGGGCATTTAAAAAAAAAAATCTGTCAGGAATCCTGCTGGGAACAAATGTCATTTTTTTTTTCCTCTAGTAAATCTGTGATAGGATAAATACTACCCAAATCAAAAGTGAATATTCAGATGAGGATGTAGAATGTAAGCAGCATATTACTTTTAATCCTTGGAAACAAGTCTGCTTTTAATAAAGAATAAAAGCAGAAAATCCTACCAAACTCCCAGAAAAGTTATTATGTCCCTAAACTGATGTAGAAAAGAGAAATATGAAGCAGGAATGTTCATGGGGAACGGACACGGAGTCAAAATGGTGGATGCAACCAGGTAATCAAAGGTCCAGGCCTCTTTTAACAGACACTGAAAACTTCTCCTAAGATACAAAAGAGGGTGAGGCTACATTGCTGGGTCACACCCACAGTTATGGCAACTTTGACTTAGGGCAGGGGCCTCCAAACCTGGCAACTTTAATACTGGCTGAGGAATTCTGGGAGCTGAAGTCCATAAGTCTTTAAGTTGCCAAGTTTGGACATCCTGGCTCTATGGGAGCCTCTAACCTTAACTGTAATCTTTCTGCACTGGGATTGGGAAATTTTGGGGCACTAGTTATGGTTGAGTTATAATTCCCACTGGGTCTTGCTGGATCAGCCAATGAAATAGAATTCTGAGAGCTATAGTTCAACAAGCTAGCCAAAAAGCAACAGACAATTTGTTGTTCATGTAATGTTTGTATATAGTACTTCTTCTATTTTATAGCCACAGTTCAAGAGATGAAAACTACCAACTAGAGATATTAATAAAATTCATCTTGTTTTAATGACACATGTTTACTTTAAAAATATATATTTCAAAGGAAAAGCAAAAGAAATGTGTTCCACTTAGAATCTTGTTGAAAAGTATTGATTTGATCCAATGGCAAGAAGAAAACGGTATTCTTAATCTAAAGTAATCAGGAGCTATCTGCAGGGTACAGTGTCCACAGCTTACTACTGTTCATTTAACAGGTAGTTCAAAGGTATAGTAGCCTTGGAAAAAGTGACTTATGTCCTATACTTGCACTAACAACTGTCACACCACCCCTATGATCATGTGACTGCAATTCAGGCATTGGCAACCAATTTGCATTTAAGACCAGTTGCAACCTCCTGCAATCACATAGTCATAGGTTGTAACCAATGGGAAGCTGGATTTGCTTATCAAATGATGTGCTTAATGACTACTGCAAAGATTGTCATAAAATTGGGTTCAACATGATTTATGAACTAAATGGCTTATGATGGAAATTTTGGCCACAAGATGGGGACTACCTTCAAAGAATTAGGTATCTGACCAAGGCCATTGTGCAGTAAGATGAAATTCAATGATTTTATGGCAGCCATAATTACAAGCTTATATGTGAATTTCTACAATATATAATTAATCTCCAAATGCAAATGTCTCCTTATGGTGTGCTAATTGAAGAGGTAAAATAATATACAGTACTTTGAAAATAAAAGCAGGTGGCTCTGTTGCCAAAGCTTTTGCAGCATTGCAAAAAAATATAGGTTAGAAAAGAAGGGAGGAATTAAAGAGTTTATTCACATTGGAAAGACAAGCAACAAAAATCAACCATTACTGCCTGTCAGGATTAGGACTCCACTAAGGGTATGAAAAATAAGCAAGTTACAATTTTCTAATGCAGAATGTTTCTTGTTTAGACCTGCCTTTATATAATAGAACAGTGAAATGAAATGAAAGGATATTTTGAGACCTAAAAAGCTTTTCATGTAACTAACATTATAAAACCTCTTCCATGAAGAAAAGGGAGAAAATGTATGTGCATTTTTAAATATATTGGTGCCACTAAAACCACTTCTATTTGTACATTTAATTCCAGGCATTGGAATGGAATGGAATGGAAATTTTGGGTTCAGTTGTGGTTGTAAGAGGAGGTGTTTTTTTTTTAATGCTGCCATTTAAAACATTTTAAGGTGTGATTGCCTTTTTAAAAAGTATGGGGTTTTTTTTGTTCAGTTATAATGTTGTCACTATACACACACACACACACACACACTAAAATATTGCATTCTTTCATGACCGAATTGAACAACTACTCCCAAGTTTGCTTTATATCAGCCAAGTGATGTAAATATACTTACGTCACTATTGGAAACTTCACCATCATTGATTACAAATCGATAGGTGGCCTCAGGTGAAAGGCTGTCAGTCTGAATCCAGAAACGCACTTCTCCTTTGTCTAAAATCTCATAGGCTAATTCAGACTTCAAAGCAATAGCTGGAAGAAAACAGTATATATATATATATAAAGCAACTCCGTCAAGACCTATCGAAAACATAAGAGCCAGTACCTTGCAGCATCTAAAAATCTTAATCAATACACAATAGAAACACAATGAAAGCTTTAGAACTTTTCCAATGTATTTTCACAGGTTTGTGGGGTCTTTGGTGCTCTCTGAGCTTGGTGGTTTTCTTGCAGACGTTTCATTACCCAACTAAGTAACATCATCACTGATGATGATGATCATCATCATCTCTACACTCATGATGCTACCTAGTTGAGTAATGGCACATCAGCAAGAAAACAACCAAGTTCAAAGAGCACCAATGATTCCACAGTTCAACCCTGAGCTACAAATATTCTCTTCTACCTGTATCACAGGTATGTATTAAAGAAAGTTCTGCATGATTAAGGACACAAACTTCAGCTGCATTTATTGCACCATTTGCAGCTCTTAAATACACAATCCAACAAATATTAGATATATTCCATCTGACACCATTCATTGAAATACATTTGCAATAGTGAAGATCTCCCTTAAACAGATACTAATATTTGCATTTAATTAATAGAAGGATAAGCAAGCTGTTCTACCAAAAAGGTGTTATTCAGAGGTGGGATTCAGCCAATTCGGACTGTTTGGGTGAACCGGTAGCTCCAAAGATCAGCTGGGCCTGCTCCCCCCCCTGCCCTTTTGCTTTTCTGTACTATATCCTCTCAGCTGATTGGCATGGCAGAGGAGATTGCCGCACCTCAGCTGTGTTACTCCCCGGAAGTAACATAGAAGGTAAGTTTTCAAGCTGCTTTTGAAAACTGTGTACGCTCGCGATCACCGAACCGGTAGTGAAACTGGTTGCAATCCACCACTGTTTTTATTGCTTTACTTCAATCACCATGTACAAATGCATTTCTTCAGGGGCTACACATTAGATTCAGGCCTGCTACTTACTTGGATTCTTGATTTCACGACTTAGTGTCATCAAACGTTCAAGCTCTGAAATGAAGAGAAAAATTTAACGTATTGTTTTAATATATGTTGGTCATATATTGTTTAATATATGTTGGTCATAAGTCTGAAAATTCAAGTCTTGAAAAACAGGAGATAAAAGAGGCAAAGTTTGGATTCTGATATCATGACAAACCGTACTATGGTGTGATCAAACCTTGATGATAAACTATCTTGTGATAGAATCAAGCTTAGCTGCACCACCCCCACCACCCCAATGTGTAGCTATCCCATGCCTTCCCTTTGGATAAAACCTGAAGAAATAGTATCTTTATGGATTCATTTTAGTTGTATCATCCAACCACCGAATGCTTAATTTTAATCATGGTCTCATGGAAACAAACTACCCTTCAACCCCTGCTTTCAAAACTGGATTATTAAAGCACCTAAAATTGATGCTGGCTATAGCTCAAATAATGAAGCAATAATTTTTGGACTTCTTAAAAGCTCCACTAAAAAGCAAGGAAAATACAATAGTCCAGGAAAGGTAAACTCATTCTCGTGCTAAATCATAGCTTATCATAATAGTCAAACGCAACACAAGAGTTAAAAAATAATGACCCACATTTTAATTATAAAGAAATGCATTAAAATGTAAATATTTTAAATATTTACATTTAAAATACATAAATATTTTACATAAAATATCCACAGGTTCAGTATAGCTTGTTTTTATCTGCCAATATAATTCCTTAGCATATCATTTTAAAAGGGGTCTCATTTCAGCAAAAGCATGAAATCTGGTGGAGAGAAAATGTTTTTTTTAGCATCTGTAGTAACTGTCAGTAAACTCTCAAAAAATTGTGCAAAGCACTAGAGACCAGGATTAGCTCGACTTAACATATTAGAATTGCTAATAACATCTTGGGAAATGGAAGTAATTGCAGGGTCTGCCAATTTTCAAATAACAAAGAAATGACAAAATTAACTAGTGAAACATTGAAGAAATGCACAAATGTTTTGCTCTCATTTCTATCTTTATTAGAATCAAGCCAGCCCATTTAAAAGTTTTACTCAGCTATAGAAACAGAGTGTTAATACTCCCTATGAGATACAAAAGTTGGTAAAGTTGAATACAGTAATGTCTTGAAGGAATAATCCTTCAAAACTTTCTGGTTATAACAAGGAAATCCTATGGAAGACTTTGATTGTAAAATATTAATGCATATTTACAAAGCAAAAATGCCAATTCCACAGGCTATTTATTTTGCAAATAGGTTTTTTTTTCCTTCTAAAGAAGTATCAAATCCTTTCAGGCAAAGAAACAAGAAAATGCAGGTGACAACTTTACTCAAATGTGCAGTTTAAGAGGAAAATATAAAATTTTGTTTTTACCTTCTTCGTCCATAATGAAACTAGATGAGACCCCATCAGTATCACTAACAGCAACAGAGTAAGTTCCCAAATCATCTTTTTCAGGATTTTTAAAATAGAGTTTAGAGCTGAAATATATGTTTTTAATTTTTTAAAAAAGTAAGATTAGTATTTTGCTAAAAGGAACCATACTTTTAAAAACAGTAATAAAGGACCTGATGAACTTACTGATCTCCAATGGTTTCAATATTAAATTTATTGGGATCATCTATCTCTTCATAGAATTTACTCCAGGTAAAATGAGAAGCATCTGTAATTTCTTTGCAGTCAAACTCAAGATAAATATTGCCTGCCTCATCCACACCAGCACTGATCTCCTTTGTATCTATAAAATAGGATTGTAGTTCAAAATATAAGCATTGTTGGTTCTCCCCAAATCTGGGTTCATTGAAACTTTAATTAAAGCCTTATTGGTTTTTATTAGTCCAAACTTTCTCTTAATTTCAGGCAGAGTGCAAAGAATGGTGACATTGCTTGATTCTGTGTCTGTGCAATACTCCTAGACTTGTGATTCCCATAACAGCCTCAGTGTCTGCCATAGTTACAAGCATGCCTAACCATACCAAGTGACCTGTCATCTCATCTTCTGCATTGGTCGAAGAGATTATTAGTGCTACATAGTATGGATTTCTGCATCTTGCTATGGCTCCTCATCCTTCTGAAGGTATCATCCCCAGCAAATTCCCTGTCCTAATGTGCCCTGTGACATATTTGAAGGGGGAAATGGGTAAGTTCTTTGAAATGAATCCACAAATCTCTTGATAAGCTAGAACAGAAGGAACTTGAGGTTAAAATAAAAGCTAAAGGGGATATGGAGGCTTTTGAATACCATGGATTTCTTAATCCTTGCGTATTCAGCCGTGGTTTTGGTGATAAATTTTGGGTAGCAGCTCTGTGTTTTCTGGAAAAACTCCTCAACTTTGGGTATTCCATGGCAGCTGGTCACATTGTGGTCTTTTCCAGGGTGGGAATAGGTGCTTCTACTATATTTGGCTGTGGGAACATCTGGGTGAGAATGTGGTTCTGATCAATTTTGATATCAACCTACCAATGTTTGCAGACTTTAAATGGCTGGAAAAGAAAGAAAGATTTAAAAAACCTCAGCTTTAGGAGAAAGCAAATCTGACAGAGTGAGCTCTACATTTCAGGATAAAAGTTCCTATCTCTTACCAGGCTTAGCCTGTACAAGGACAGCTTCAGAAATATCAGACGGCTTCCCTATGCCAGCATTGTTCACTGGACGAACTCGAAACATGTAGCATTTGCCTTCATGTAGCTCTGTGACCTGAAAGAAGATACACAAGGAAGATTTAATAGGACACATAGGTAGTCGACGAAACTTAAGAGATAATGGAAGAGTTTCCTCTGATACTGTAGTGGAATGTAGTGAGGAGGTAGATTCCCAGGCGGGAGGGAAGTAAGATGTCCAGATATTATGTGTGAGAGAAAGAGGGTGAAGACAGCCTCTCCCTAATAATTCTCAGAGCATATGGTAGATGCAGATAGATGATGTTCAGTTTGGCAAGATTCTGTCTATAGGTGTGGAAAAGTAAAGGAATCTGCTTGGAACAATCACCACATGTCTTTCTTGGTTTGGGGCCTGACAGATTCTCTCTGTCAAATGCATTTTTACAAACCTGAAAATCCAAAATCTTCTCTAGAGGTTCCCTTATCTTACGCATAAAAAATAAATTGTAACAAGAAAAAACAAACATAACACTGATTAACAAAAGGTTAGGAGAGCCATAGTAATGAAGGAGAAATAATGAATAGCTGGCAGTTAAATTTATTGTTTAAAAAATAACAAATAAAATAATCAGTTGACATAGGCCTTCCTGGGCTGTATCTGTTGGACAGTGTTGAGTGTCAAAGGTTTAGTGACCGTGATCTGGACCACAAATTTCCTGATGTTTCACTAGGAACTGTGTCTGGCCTCTTCCACAGCAAGATGGTCTGCTATACCAGCGGCCTCCAACCATTCCAGCTTGGCAGACCCGTGGAGGTGGTGCTGGTAGCAGTGGCAGGAGGAAAGGAGATGGTTTCATGAGTGCAAGTGCATGCTGCTTTGCATGCAGGCACACGCAACACTTGCCCACCACTTCCACAGCCCAGTTCCAAATTGAGCTGCAGCCTAGCACCAGGCCACGGACTGGGGATTGGGGACACCTGTGCTACACCAATCAGAAATCTGCCTGGACAAGGACTCGATAAGGACACAGCTGCTCAGATTAATTGATTAAAACCCAGCATGTACGAAGGAAAAAAAATCAGGAATCAGCACTTCAGAAATGACCAATCAGAAGTCATCACGAACAAAGGACCCGTCAGGAACCAAGGCTCTCAAAGTGACCAATCAGGATCGAGCACAAGGAAAGAACCAATAGAGATGAGCCTTCACCAATCTGCGCCAATTGAAAAGTAGCTTAGCCGAAGACCAATCAAAGTTAGGACACCTGGTTATAACGACAGGACTCCAGTCAGTCCGTGTTCAATTGCCTGGGATCATAGCAGACCATCTTTTTTTCTGAAGATACTAAGCACAATTTTGGTGAAATGTCAGGAAATCTGCGGTTTAGATCATAATCACTAAACCCTGGAGCTCAAACCAGCCCAACCAAGCCAAATAAATTATTGACGACATACTTATTTTGAAATATATTAAGCATATCTGTTAAGACTGATGAAATTACAAAATTAAACCAAGAATACAGCCAACAGAACATTTTTGTACCTTTAAGTAATGGTATGGTGTTGGTTTCTCATTGAATGTGGTCCAATTTTCCTCTTCTTCCTCTTTGTAGTCAACAAAATATCCAGTAACAGGGCTGTTCCCAATATAAATAGGAGCTTTCCAGAGAATTACAAGGGAGGTATTTCTAATCTCACAAAATGTAAGGTCATAAGGAGGACCTAAACAGATAAAGGATAGTGCATCTTATCGAAAAGATTATTATTATTTTTTAAAGGCAACTAGGAGCAGAAGTCTACTGGCTACCAAAGGAAATTGTCTGCAAGAAAATGGTGCCTCTGGGCATCTAAATGCAAACCTTTGGTTTAGCAGTCCAAGCCACAAATTGTGTCATACCTACCACCCTCCATCACTTCCACAGTATTGCTGAAATGACAAAACTGATTTTTGCAGAATGGTGTTCTGAAAAACTCCAGTGTATTAAAAATTATTTAATCCTAACTTCAGACTTTTCCACCAATCAGCAGATTCAAATTAAAATGTGCATAAGCTTGAAATCTGTTCATGTGGCTCTAATATTGTAGAGCTCACTGTGTACATAGGATATATGATCTCCTTTTTATTACAACTTCAGTTTGGGAGATCAAATGCATATATTGACCCATTTTTAATGCAAACCCAATTTTGGTATGCAAATGTGGAATTTCTTAACGGATGATCTGTATCTAAATCTCCCATCAAATCATAAAAGCAGTTTCTTACTTTGGATAAATGGCTAATGCTTAATTTCAGTTTAATATCAGTTAAATAATTCATGTTAATTAACTATAATGTCCAGATCTAAGAAGAGAGTACTTTACATATTAGGACACCATTTTTTAAAAAAACAAGACCTCTTTTCTCCAAAAAGAGGACATATGAATTTTATGGAGCATGGTATGATCTTTTAGATCTTATATATACATTTTGCAGAAATGGTCTTTCATCACCCATTGTTATTTCCTTGACTACATAATCTTGTTTGTTTTACATCATAATTTGACTGTATCCTGGGTTAATAGTACAAACAGCTAAAGGTGGTCTTATTGTAAACTACAAAAGGAGTGGTACAGCTATTCCAGCATTTTTCAAATCATTTCCTTGCAGAAGTGTTAGGATTAGAAGGGATTGAACAGCCATTTGTCTGAAATGTTACAGGATTTCCTGCTTGAGCAGTGGGTTGGACTAGAAGACCTCTGAGGAATCTTCCACCTCTGTTATTCCGTTATTCTCTGGAGAGGGAGAGAGAGAGAGAGAGAGAGAGAGAGAGAGAGAGAATAACAGAATGACA
>JANHFL010005746.1:216913-227838 GCA_032468155.1 Oxyrhabdium leporinum | reverse complement strand
CCCCTCCCAGGAGTCTCCATGAGGCCCATTTTGGATGCAGGTAACTGCAGTGCACGTGTGGAGGCTAGTGGAGGGCAAAAAACGGGCCTCCCAGAAGTTCGGGAAGGCTGGAAACAGGCCCATTTCCAGCCTCCAGAGAGTCTCTGTAGCCCGGGGAGGCCTTTTTCACCCTCCCGGTGGCTCGAGGAAAGCCTCCGGAGGCCAGGGAGGGCAAAAATGCCCCCCCACCATAGTGCAGGAGGCCAACTAGGCCACACCCACCATGGCCACTCCCACCCAGCCACCGGGCAGTGAACCCATTGCTGAAATTTTTGAAGCCCACCCCTGAGTAGAATTCCACAAGGCTTAAAGTTGCCAAGTTTGGCGACCCTGAACTACAGTATAACATGCCAATCCAGCCCTTGTGACTTATTCAACAAACCATGGTTCAAATAAATGATGGCTTAATGTGAATTATGATCCCCGGTATTCAGTCTGTTCTGGTAGGAAAACAAGTAATTGATGGAGATTATTTTCGAATAATAGAAAGAAAATGAAAATAAGGTACCATCCTCTGTATGGCAACTTTATCCAATTGTTCTCTAGCACGGAGTCGGGCTACACGAAGTTCATCCTCTAAAGCAACCAAACTCTTGACGTATCGGATCCTCCTCTGTTCACTCCAGTGCAGAGACTTTTGCTCCTGACTCCTGGAAGATCCGAGGGAAAATTAATTAGGTTTCACCTAGTATCGAAGTGATAATACTGTTACCAAAATACTACAGCAGGTCAAGAAAAGTTATGAATGTTGTCCTTTTGACAGTATTAAGTTGGAAAAACTGCATTCTGGTGTAGTGATGAAGGTGCTTGCTTAAAAACCAGGGGACTGGGAGTTCTAGTCCCGCCTTAGCCATGAAAGCCAGTTGGACAACCTTGAGCCAGTCACTCTTTCTCTCAGCCCAACCCACTTCACAGGGTTGTTGTGGGGGAAATAGGAAGAGAAAGGGGTATTGAGTAAGTTCACCGCCTTGAGTTATTTACAAAAATAATAAAGGCGGGATCAAAATCTAATAAATAAAAAAACTCTATAGAAGTGACTGAGAACTTTGCAAGCTCTCTTTAAATGCAGCTAAGTTGTACCTGTCCTCTAAGATGCATCCATGTACATCCCATTTTATCCTCACAAAAATTCCTTGTGGGTGGTAATACTATGATCAAGATCATACAGTAAACAATGAAACATCCAATGAGGACAGAGTATTTATCCAGATTTAATCTAATGCTATAACTACATCAGACTAGCTTGAGGACTATCACAGGGAAGGAATTCATCAAAAAGCAGGAAAGTCCCTAATTTGAACAAAGATGCTTTGTGTTGTCCTTACAGAGAGGTTTACACAAAACAACTTTCCAGGCAACAATTCCTCCTGTCTCCCACTCTACCATCTTTCAACTCAACCGAAAAACCTATGTCAGCCAGCCTTCTTCTGCTTTGCATAACAACAAATATACAGCAAAGACAAGAGAATCAGTATTACCATACAATAGACTAGGGCAAATTTAGGTAAGAGTAAATGGATTGGGATAATATCAATACACTTTGTCTCTACAATACACTTATTTCCAATGGAATAAAATACAGGTCCAGCATCTCTTTTGTGATTCTGGGAGCCTGTTTGAGGTAGGGGTTAAATATATTTAGGGGAAAAGAGGGTATATCTATTTTACCCTTGAAGCTTTTTAGCATCCTTCCAAAGCTGATTACTCCAATAATGTCATGACATCACTGACTATGGAAGAAAGAAATGGAAGGAAAGAGAAAGAGGGGAAAAAAGAAAGAGAAAGAGAGAGAGAGAAAGAGAGACAGAGAAAAAGAAAAAAAAGAAAAAAAAGAAAAAAGAAAAAGAAAGAGGGAGGGAGAGAGAGAGAGAGAGGGAGGGGATCTGGGTCCATCTCTAAAGAAGTGAAACCAATAAGAAGAACATTTAGACACCTACATAAATAACTTGGAATTGCTTCAAGCACTAGAGGGATATTTTAGGTACTAAAAATACCATTTCAGATTTCTCAAATAGCAAGACATGATTCAGATATCTGGATAAATACTTCAGCCTATCCAACTCATTTCTAAGCCATACCCTGTGCGCCTGTGTGTCTAACCATCTCTAAAATAAATTTGAATTTAAATGAGCAAAAGGCTGACAGGACGAGGAAAATATTTTCAGCACTATCACCTTTTCTACCGAGCAGTTAGTTATGCAGCACATTTGAAGAGCTGATGCTACCATACTGTCACGGCAGAGCTGCTATAAAAGATTGATGGCAGATATGCTAATATGATTTGGTGTGGTGAGGTAGTCAGATAAGTGACACACAGAGACACACAAACACATACACACACATCCCACTTTCTCCTCTAGGGTATTCCTAATGTGAATGCCAGCACTCTTTTTTCCAAGGGACCACCATACTAGTGGTACTGAGGCAGTATGAGAACTAAACAGGGAAATCTTCCCTGTCCTGGGAACCATTTTACCTCATGTGGAATCCCAGATGATTTTTTTTTACACTCTGGACCCAGTTCCTCGTGGTAGACCAAATCACTAACTATAGATTGGCTACTTGAACCAAGGTCTGCATTCACCTTCCTTGCAGAAGTAAGACTGCCAAGAGGAAACCTGAGGATCCTCAACTGAACTGCAGAGGAACGGGATGAAGATATCGCCATAACTTTACTTTTCATAACACAGTGGGAGCAGGTCACTGATATATTTGCTGTACGGAACGTCAGTGGGCACACAGCCATTCACACAAATAGGAATAGAGTTGCCCGGAGGACATCTCCTGGTTTCAACTAAGCGATCACCTTAAACCTCCCCAATGATTGAGAGACCACTATTCTCAAGGTAAGTTGTTCAATCTTTCAGCATTTAGCTAGAACCTTGCATGTTTGCTTTAAACCGAAAAGCTGACTTGTGTTTAACCCAATATTTCTAGCATGGGAACATATCGGGTATGAGATTTAGGAGACACCCAATGCTTTGGTAGTCTCGGTCTAATAAATTAATGAAGAACTTGCTATGCTGCAAGCATCCCCGTGTTGACCGCTCTCACCAGCCAATCCACCAGAGCTCTGAGGATTTGAAAAATATCAAGATAATTAATTTTCTTTCTTTTCTGAAGGCCTTTGGGAGTAAGAGCAAGAGGGTCCTAAGCGGTTTTTATAACAATGTTCCAAGCGACATTCAGGGTTGTGCCTGAGGCTCCATGTCTGTGATGCTATGGAGATAAGCATCACTCCCCATAAACATTAGAAGAAATTAAAAATTTGCTGTCCAAGATCTAGTTGAGTATTCCAACTCGACATGTAAACGTGACCTTTGCTTTTTCAGCAACTCTTGACGATAAAGAAATCTCTCTATTCTTTCTTTTTCCTGATGTCCTTCCCAGTTACTCCCCTCTGGCTTTCTGCTTTATATGGACCAATTGCTGCTCCTCTTCTTTTTCACCCAGATCTTGCTAGATCTAAACATTTCAATCAAGGACATTTTCTCCACATGCCAGTTCCCTAAAGTTGCTTAGCCAATCAGTAGACCAATGTTTGGTCCTGGATACCTTTATGGTTATAGCTAAAGAAAGTTTTACCTTTCCTGGTATTCCTTTGAGATCTCTTCAGACGTCGTATGGAGTTTTCGGGCGCAAAGTACACATGTTGTCTTGCCTAGACTGGATGATGTTTGGTAGGCCTGTCTAGAAGCAGCCCTTCAAAATGCATAATAATATTTCAAGTAGTAGTGATCATAATAACAATGGCAGCAACACATTGAATAAGTTTAAGCTTTCTATAACTTTTGAGGCAAAGGAAGAAACTGACCGCTGACAAATTTGTATACATCACCTATTCTTACATTTCACATCTGCCTAGCTTTTAAGTAGGAGAAGATAATCTAATAGGATGTTTTATTCTGAGATGGTTAATTCTGATTCTAATCTGGACCATTGTTGTTTCAGTTTAGATGGATAGGTCCTAGATCATGTAGAGCAGAGAGGTACAACCTGAAGTCGTTGGTCCTTCAAAGGCCTTAGATACGACTCTTACACTTCTGCAAAAAGTGTTACCAAGTTTACTCTGATAAAAAGAGGATTCTAATTGCACAGCTTCAATCATATTAACTGCATTTAGTTTTAATTACATTTTAAAGTAAATTGCTTTTTAGTTTGGCCCTAGCACCAGCCACTATTTTGGGGAGTGTAGTCTTTGACTTACCACACGAAAGTCAAACTGGGACTGAAATAATTTCAAATAATAAATTTGAGCTTTGAGGTGGAAGAGGGAGGAGGCCAGAAACACTAAAATTCAAAGTCTACCAAGAAAGTTGTAGGAATCTGACACAACACTTTCCCCACTCTAGGCCTCATTTTTGATTGAAATGATAAACCAACTTCAAACAATAAAGAAGGGGGTGTTCCTCTTTCCAAGCAAAACATTCACAGAGAGAATAACCCAGTGATCTCCCATGAGCTTTGTTCAAGGCATCTTTATGGATCTTGCATGCAATTCTCCATCTTGGAATTTGCAATAGCCCAAATGGTGCTTGCATGGAGGTGGGGCCATGAGGGGCAAATCAACTGAAACCCTGTGGTCTCTTGAACTACCATCCAAAGCAGAGCAACTTGGGAAGGTTGAAGTTGGCAAATTTGAAAAGTGTGTTTCTTTCTTTTGTTGGAGTTCATATCTCCAAGAAGACATCTCAGATGTCTCAGATTTTCTGAATGAAAGGAATCTTTCAGGCTCAGTAATTCCCACGTGCAGTCAAGGGAATATAGTGAGAGGATACACGTCTTCGTCCCTGCTGAGTAGAATTAGGGTTCCGTCAAAGATTCAAATGGGAACAGAATACAGTGATACTTTGGTACTTAATTGTTTTGAAAGTCGTCGAATTTGGTACTCAGTACATTTTCACATGAACAATTTGTCCCTGTACTCATTTGTGGCACAAGCTGGAACTTGCCGGTGTCACTTGCCTTGTGATTCACTACATTATTCCTTATGGGAAAATTTGTTTGGTATTCAACATTTTTTGGTATTCATTGAATCTCCTGGAACCAATGAACAATGAGTACTGGGGTACTACTAGGAAAATTCGTGAACATTCAGAATAATTTATCAATAAATTCACTATATTAAAAACAATAAATTTAATGTCTCTGACAGATATGGTGAAAATACCAAAGTTTGTGTTCTACAAAAGAAAACACAAGTTTCATTTTCTCTATTCAATTTACTGAAATAATTCCTTGCTATAGTAGAAGGAAGAAGCTGATAATCCCTTGCATATGCTTTCATATGGGAATAACAATGATGCTCCTTACCTCCTTGCTGAATATTCCTGGAGCATGTATCTAGTATCACGGTTGCGATAAGACAGGTCAAAATGCTTGTGCGATTTTTGGTAGAATGGTACTCTCTTAGACGACATGATGGAATCTGCCACTGTTCACTATTCCTGTAAATTAAAAACATTACATTTCAATTTAATCAGAGCTTCCTGGTTCATCGCATCCTTCAGACTGAAATGGACTATGTAAAAACATTCGTTGTTGAATGCCAGTGGCTGCAGCAATTAAACTCACAAAATATGCCATCAAAATATATTGGATTAAATGTTTCATTTCACTTTTTAGGAGATGGGCATTTCAGTCCTAAGAATGCTTATAAATCCATCAGTCGAGCTGCTGTTCAACTCACATAGCATAATATCAATGTCTTAGGTCCAATGCACTTCATTTCACCATTTAATCACGTAATATTTACCATCCCCAAAATTTGGCCTAGGGATTGATATCCACAGTCAAAAATCACTCTTTATAAGTTTCATGCTTTTGTCCACAATTAATTTCCATGTAGGAACTATATAACTTTTCCAAGATTATGGAACTGAAATCATATTCACAGTTTCATAAGATTCACTCCTCCCAATTTTTGAAGCAGTGTGGTTTGCTGTATAACTATTTTATTTTGATGGTCCAATTATACTAATATTACCAGACACCACTCAGTTACTTTCCCTGCAAAATATGGCCTCTACATCTTATAGTTCACTTAAAGAATTCTTCACTTAGTTATGGTCATCATACAATAACCGTCATATCTTTCTGTAGGCACTGTAAAAATGAAATGATGTATCATCAACATCATTTCATCATTTTTATTTTACTTTTTATTTATTTTTTAATAGATTTGATGGGATAATTAAAATTTCTTTCATCCCTTTATCCCCATGAGCTTCAGAACCCTCAAAAGGTTTTTCAAGTGTGCCAGTACACAGTTCTTCAATAAATGCTTCTTTTGCTTTATTCTACCAAGAGGTCCTATATCTAAAGTGCATCTACAACTCTATCTCCTGCTGGATTCAGGAATTAGGGACATTAGGGCTAGATGGGATCCACAACCAATGGCTAGAAAACATGGCAGATTTGTGGGGTTCTTGGTGCTCTCTGAGCTTAGTTGTATTCTTGTAGACCTTTTATTACCAAACTAGGTAACATCATCAGTGAAAATGATCATCATCATCAGTGCACTGATGAAGTTCCTACTTGGGTAATGAAACATCTGCAAGAAAGCAATCAAGCTCAAAGAGGACTCACAGTTCAACCTGAGCTACAAATATTCTCATGAATTGATATATGGCAGATCCCTTAAAAGATGTTTCTTCCAAAACCTCCCTATAATCAATAATTTGTTTCATGGGCAGATTAAATATTTATAAAGCAGAATCTTTTGATTTCTAGAGCTAGATAAGTCTTCTCAATATAACTTTAAAAAAATGAAATATTTCACATAGTCTGCTGCCCTCTCTTCCAACCTTTCCTACTTACATCTAATCTGGATTAAGATGATTGGCTTTGTCTTCTGAAATGCTTGTAAAATATTTGCTTGGCTTATTTTAAATATTGTATAACTCATCACCATCATTGTCCTCATTAGCATCAAGCATGGCTGGATGTGATCATGTCTAAGATGGGAAAGCCGGTGTAAGGAACTTTACTGTTTTATGTTGACGACAGACATTCACTGAATTAGACATAAGCTAATTCCCAAGCATTAGAAGAATTCACTTTGCTAGCATGAGTCCTATTTCTGTAGAGTCAAATCCAACATTGCATACTTACTTTCATACTGTATGCGTATATATATATATATATATATACATACACACTATGGGAAGATTAAGGATGTGGTATCGCAAATCCCAGATAACAGGAGCAACTCTACTATTAAGCAGAAGGAATGCCTCAAATCTATAGCAAAATATTTGTTATTTAACTTGAGGCTGTTGTAGATTTACTTCCAGAAAGACAGAAACCTGAGGATTATTCTACTTCAAGTAATACACTTACATGACCAGCTTTGAGTACCAGTCACCTTGAATTAGAAGAAGGGTACCATTTGCCATTATCTCAAGCAGGGAACAATTTGGATCAGGGCTATTGTAATGGTATATGAGAACAGCCTTGGGAGACAGAAGGAAGAGTCACAGCCTAGACAGACTCTGAAAGAATGGTGGGGATGGAAGAACTATCTCAGAAGGGACCCTCCCTAGTTTTCTAACTAGGTAAGCGAGCGGGAATGTACTTTCAGACTTGCAAGGTTCTGTTACTCTGAGTACTAAAAGTAATATTAGTACTCATGATTGGTGCTTCTTTTCTGGACTTCTTGTCTGAAGGAGAGTCTCCTGCTTGAGCAGGAGGTTGGATTATAAGACACACACTCCCCCCAAGGTCCCTTCCAATTATGTTATTCTGGACTTCCTCAAGAGCTGCTATTCCAGCTTTGATGGCAGGTGAGATCAAGGTGGTGACATAAGCGGTATTGCATATCAAAACACAAGCCACACCTCTTTGCTATTTGCGGACTGGTGTGGCCCACACTTCCCAAAATTATAGAAGCTGAGATGAGACTCTGCTTACATTATGCCAGCAAAAGCAGTGAGAACCTGCAAATGCCACCACACTGTCCAGATTCAACCTGTACATTTCATTGAATGACGAATTGCTTCACTCTCTGTCCTAAATAGTTAGACTGTACTGCCACAAGCAGCATGGCATACATTACATTCTGCACTTAGAGGTGATCAAGTTACAGTGGCTTTCCATAGGTCAGCTTCTACAAGGATATTGGAGCTGGATCGTGTTCACACTAAAAATTAAGGCTCATCCCCTTTGATAGAATACAATAATTGACTTCCTCTTTCTGAGAGACAAAGGGCTAACTTTATTTCCAAGCAATATGAGATCCTGATAGACAATTCCCATTGATTTCTTTGGGGAAAAGAGAAGACCAGAAGTTTCTCTGAATCTTCTACAAACCACCAGCTAAAGGAGACAATGAAATAGAATGTCCATACCCCTGATTCATATAAAGTTTGAGAGACAAATAAACTCTATGTGAGCCTCCATAGCAACATACATTTATCCAGTCCTTGCCTAATTTGGAAAAAGGTAAGGAATTACTACCTAAACATTGAATTTTTTCATTCTAGAAGAAGGATGGAACTGGTGTATTGATGTTAATAGTCATATCTAAATATATAGTCTTGGAGAAAACATCATGCAGACAAAGGACTGTGTTATGCAGTCAACATTAGTCTAGGACCGTGATGGTGAACCTATGCCATGAGTGCTGGAAGTGGCACCCATCTCCTGTTGCTCTTACAGCTGGTCTACGCACACACGGGAGTGCCAGAAACCGGAAGAGCAGCTCCCTGGCATGCATGCTTGCACCAGCCAGCCAGTCTTCATGTGCGCATGCATGTTAGGAACCGGAAGACCAGGTGACCGGCGCTCATGCACATGCAAGGAACCTAAGCTTCCGGTTTCCGGGGCTACCATGCAGGCTCCCGTTTTGGCACTCGGTGCCAAAAAGGTTAGCCACCACTGGTCTAGGAAATATATCTAACACTATTTCAAAAACAGATACTCCTTGATTTAGAGCTGGTTACTTAGTTCAAAGTTACAATGGACTTCCCCATGGGTACTTACAACCTGGTTCTGAAGTTGTGATGGCCAGACACTATCTGTGGTCACTTGACCTCATGTCAGACACTCAACAACCAACCCATAATTATGGCCATTTGCAGCATCCCAGTCACATGACCATGTTTTAGGATGCTTTTGCTAAAAACTGGCATTTACTTCTTCAAGTTGGCAAAACCAGTCCATAGCGAACCATTGGTTGGCTCAATGACTGCAGCATTTGTTTCGGCAGCCACTTTAGATCATAAAATTGGGACAAGTGGGTGACTTGTTTTAAAACCATTACAACTTATGGCCATGATGCACAGGCTCCATTACAATCATAAGTCGAGAACTACCTGTATTGTGGAAGTCTTTAAATCCAGCTGCATTAATTGCCTGGAATGCTCTAGTTGCCATACCACAATCCAAAGATGAAGGTGGTGTTAAAATGCAGAGTGTTACATGCTACAATGTTCACCAGCAAGTTACCTGCAGGCATTTTCCCTTGAAACAGTTCAGGTTGACAATTAGCAAGGGAGAGAAAGGTTCAGCAATTGTAGATACAAACTAAGAATCCACGTTTGGTATTTCCCAGGACAGTTCCTTTTCTGCACTGCAGCCAAATCAAGTCTACTGTGACGCTAGACTTTCTGTCTTCAAGCAATGAATCCCACCAGCTATGACCAAACATTGCCATATGCAAGTTACTCTTCCTACTGCAAAGAAAAGATGGGTAGCCGGTAGTCAGTTGGTCCCCTCAGATCATGTCTGAAAGGACCAATTATGTAGGGCCAAAATGACCCAGTTTCAGGGGCAGTTGAAACACACTGATTTTTCACTAAGCCCAAATTCATTAAGCCCCAAACCTTGATAAAACAAATGAGATATTAAAAAAAAAAAGCAGGCCCATTGTGTATTGTGACCACTTGGTTCACTGAAGCTGAAAAAATGGGAGAGAAAATATAGTCCTACTTTAAAAAAAAAACCCACCAACTACTATGACAGTGAAAAATTATGAAATTATAATAGATCGAATCCAGATCTTTATCAATACAGGCCATCAAGGCAGCAATCCTGTAGCCTTTAGAAGTCCATATTTTGAATGAATTAAAACCAAAAGAATGATAGTTAAACTTTCAAATGGTGAAAACTGTTGAGAACAAAACCTTCTTTCAAAAGAAGAACATAGTATAAAGGAAATCCATGGGACCATTTCATAAAACAGTTTCTCTTGGAGAGATGCCAAGGCTTGAAATCCTGCCAAAAAAGTATTAATTAATTCCTGTGCAACTGTTTAGTGGCCGTTTGGGGTGTTTCTTTAAACTGTTCTTTTTAATATTTAAAAATATTTAATTTAATAATGTGATCGCCTAAAAAAAGGCATTGGTTATTTCTTGGAGTATAAATTCTGGCTGCTGTTGCCATAATTGTTTTTTTTGTTTGTTTTTTTTCAAAATCAGTGGACTAGCTTCATCAAATTTTGAGATAAATTTAGATGGCTTGACACTTTAGCTTCCACTAGGAATTTATTTTACCAGTTCTAGTTTGAAGCGCACACACACACACACACACACACACACACAGAAAGAGGTGAGGTAGGCTTCAAAACTTTTAGCAACCAGTTCTTTGCCCAGTTGCTGGGTGGGCGTGCCATGATGGGCACAGCCTAGTAGGCTTCCTGCACCATGGCGGGGGGGATGTTTTTACACCCACCCCCTGGGCTCCAGAGGCTTTCCTTGAGACTCTGGGAAGCGAAAACAGCCTCCCCGGACTCCAGACGCCTTCTGGAGGCCAGAAGCAGGCCCGTTTCCGGCTTTCCAGAGCCTCTGGGAGGCCCATTTTTTGCCCTTCCCGAGCCTCCACGCCAACCCTGTACTTACCTGGGATCCAAAATGGGCCACTTGGGGACTCCTGGGAGGGGCGGGGTG
>JANHFL010005746.1:173022-195220 GCA_032468155.1 Oxyrhabdium leporinum | reverse complement strand
GTGTACGGGGGTGGGGGGGGAGGGAAATGAAGTACTCTACGGTCCTAAATGTAAATTCTGATCACATGACAATGGGAGCTTTGTAACAGCTGTGACTTCAGGGCCTGTGCGTATCATTTGCAGCACTGCTCCAACTTTGAATGGTCTCCGAACAAATAATCATAACTCGAGGACTACTTACAGGCCAGGCACTTTTGCATCGTACGATGGCAGATGAAAGTTTGTTTTTCTATGGCTTCATCATACAATCCTGCTGTACTATGAAAGGTGCAGCTGTGCCCGGTACAAAGCTCTCATCTAGCACTCCCAAGTCTGCCAGGAGGTCAAGGAACAGAGGATAGGGCCAGGGCCAGGGCCAGCTATGTAACACCTGGCCACCTGACCAGTCTGAATGAAACAGTGGTTGACACTGTATCCTCCCAATATGCCAACACACCTTTCTGCCTTACAGCTATGCTTTGGTACAACAGCACTTGTAGGAAGGCACAATATGTCCCGGGTGGTGTCTGTTTGCTTTCTATAGTTGCATTGAACTTAACATTGCAAGGGGACAAAGTTCTAATGGGAATTATGAGCCCCTTGAACAGAAAGCTAAAATGTCCCAAAAGCATCTCCTCTGTCTGCTAGCCAAAAGCACAAAAGAGACTCTGCTTTCATGGGAGTCATTTATTCTTCTCAAGCAGTTGAAATGGTATCAGGTGTTCATTCACAAGAGAAACTCACGGTGCATAAAATACTCGGTTTGATTCATTGGACGGGTATGGTCAGCATCAATCTTATTTTACGAATGCAGACTTTTGTACTTCAGACAGTAGGTCAAATCCTTTCCCAGCTGCTTCTTTGAAAGGCTTCACGGAACAAACAGGATCTGTTTAAAACAAAATGCCTTTGGTGTAATTGCTCGGTTCATTTTCCACGTACTTGTAACGCATGGCGTTAAAAACATGCCGGCTATTCATTTAACCAACTTAAGTGTTGAAAAATTAATGATGCCACGGGCTTGATCCGGAACTTTTGTATGAAACAAACAAACAAACAAAAAATGAAAGGCCCTGAGCAGGAAATCAAGTCAGAAGTATCCCATATGTTGCCCAAAGAATCAATCATCTGGCTATCATTATGTAGGCCTCACATAAAGGAAATGAAGTGAAACGGCTAGTAATTAAGTACAGATTATGGTCCGGGAAATACTCAACTGCGCCTAACTTTGAATTCAAAGACAACACAATTTTACTAGTATTGCAAAACTTGAGATTTATATATTACTGAACTATGTGAAATAGTAGAAGTATTACTGGTCAACATTTTCATCCAATCTGCTTAATAGATTCGATTCAGTAGCATATTTTTACATAATTTTAATCTGGGTAGTCCTTGATTTACAACCATTCACTGAGTGACTGTTTGAAGTTATAAGGGCTCTGAAAAAAATGACTTATGACCATTTTTCACACTTAGGACCCCTGCAGCATCCCCCATGGTCATGTGACCCAAATTTGGCTGCTTGGCAACAGACTAATATTTATGAGAGTTGCGGTATTCTGGGGTTACTCATTTAACAACTACTGTGGCAAGCAAGATTGTAAAATGGGGCAAAATTTGCTTAACAAGTATCCCGCTTAGCAACAGAAATTTTGGGCTTAATTGTTGTCATAAGTTGAGGACTTCCTGTACTTTTACTCTACCTCGCACTCTTCACTCTCAAATTTGTTCTGGAGTTAGTTTTGAAGGGCAAATGAGCAAATCCGGAACATATAATACCACAGAAGAAAGAAATGGGAATTCTTAACTGCAGTAATAGAAGTGTCCTTGCTTAATAAGGATGAAAGCCAGCTTTCTCTGCATCAAATTATTCCCAAACCCTTTGACATACAGCAAGACAATTAACAGGCAGAGGGAAGATATATTAAGGAACCCTTATGAGACAATTAGGGTAATAATGAAATAGTTGCACTGACTTTCTGCAGCATTAAGATCTACTGTCCAGTTAAATGGGTAAAATAGAAGTGGAAGGTTTAGCTTGTTCATAGCAAAATGTTTATAAAGTTGCTGTCTCAAACAAAATGTTGAAATACAGGAAACTGTATTTCATCATTTGTTCCTTGAAACGTGCAGCAAAGCAGAGTTCAGTTTATTTGGACTTACTTCTTTTATTTGTGTATGGAATAGTAACTGAGATAATTCAGAGCATTTTAAATTGAATTAAGAGACACCTCTATAGATACACAGCCAGCCTTTTCTCTGACAGATGTAATACAAGCACTCTTCATGTATCTGTGGGCATTTTCCAAGCAATCATGTTAAAACCAGACAGAACCACCGAGGTGACAGTGAGAAAGAAGCATAGATCTCTGCAGAGTGGATCATGATTAAAATAAAACCCCAGAGGAATATAATTAAACTATCACGGTAAATTTTGATAGGTTTCGCTATAGTCTAACATGCATTATTTATTTGTTTGTTTATTTATTTATGGAGAACGGTTGTGAATAAAACCATATTTTTCCCATGAGTAAAACAAGCAAACCTATTACTCAATGCTTGTCATGGCCTGGTCCTAAACTCTGAGTATGCAGAGAAAAATAAAAGCAATAATAATCTTAGAAAATGCTCACTTGAAATTTTCTATTTCACATTTACTAGTTTTAATAGATATTCTGCCATATTAACTTTTTTTAAATAATAAACCTATATATCTACACATTTTGCATTATTTATTGTTTTATTTAAAAAAAAAAAACCCAAGGAGGATATACATTATTATTTTGATTTTCACTCCTGCTATGTCTCATTGCAGGAATTACTGGCTTCCTTTGGAAATAATAAATTGTAAAGCTGGCATCTTGTGAAAAGTATTTTAATCAGGTGTTTTCTACGGCCCTTCTCTGAAATTAAATGATGTGCTTTAAATTGCTCCTTCCGGTTTCATAGTCAAATGTGCACCAAATTACCACCAGTAAAGTTCTTAGACCTAACAATTTTTATGCACTGTAGTTTTTTCACCTCCATCTTCATATGCTGAAAATAGGGTAAGATTCCCATCCTATCTCCCTGTTCTCTCCTTCCTCCTACCGGTACTCCTCGACTTATGACCACAATTGAGCCCAGAATTTATGTTGCTAAGTGAGAAGTTTGTTAAGTGAGTTTTACCCCAGTTTACAACTTTTCTTCTCACATTTATTAAGTTAATCACTTATTTAAGTGAATCAATTAAGTGAATCACTGAAGTTGTTAAATTAGTAACACAATTGTTAAGTGAATCTGGTTTCCCGCATTGACTTTGCTTGTCAGAAGGTTGCAAAAGGGGATCACATGACCCCGGGACACTGCAACCATCATAAATATGAACCAGTTGACAGGCTTTCAAATGTAAATCACATGACCATGGGGATGCCGAAACGGTCATAAATGTGAAAAAAGCGTCATCACTTTTTTCAGCCACAACTTCAAATGGTCACTAAATGAACTGTTGTATGTTGAGGACTACCTGTATAAAACCTCCATCCACCCTTCAGCTTGGGGATTGCAAAATAAGAACGTGAGAAGTATAGACAAATTTCTCACACCTCTAATTTTCGATTGCACCGCAGGCCTATTGGTGAACGTCCCAAGGACTAGATAGAAGACGAAGAATACCAAAAGAATGCCATATGTCAATACCCTAAAATCATTTTTTTTTTCAGTTAGCATGCTATATAAAACAGTTGGTTTTGTAGGAAAACCTATGACTGAAATAATTAAATCTTGTAGCAAGCTGTTATTTGAGGGCTTAAGAGCTGAACAGCAGAATTAATACTGAAAGATTTAAAATGAGTATGTTTGAATATTTAGCATGAGCTGAGAAGAAAGAATATTGGTTCAAAACCACCCTCTAGGGCTGAGCTCCTCCGTCTCCTTCTAGCCAAACTGCACCTGGGTGAAAATAAAAAGAGATATGAAGTTCTGGGGGTAGTGGTGGGGGTGTGTGTGGTTCATCCTATCTCAAGGAAGATAGAATAAAAAACAGATTTAGGAACTGAATTTTTCACTTTTTAAAATGAATTTTAATTCATTTTAAAAATGGGATTAATTAGGTTCTGTGAGACTCTTTTGGAAACACAGGTTTGTTGATTATCACCTACATAATGAAGTCCACAAAATTCCCTATCAATACTATGGATGGGAGAATGCACAGGGATTCTGAATCACAATGATCCCAACAGAGTGGTCTATGTTTAATGACATCACAAGGCAAGCTCTAGCTCTGCTTGTATGTAATAGCATTTACAAAATATCTAAGGAGAAGAGTTGGTATTGCAACAATGCAATATATATTATTACTTCCTTGTAAGTGAGGGTTTTTTTGCTCCCAAGCCAGCAAGATTCTTCCTCTAAATTCAGAGTTGCTTATGAATCAGAAGGGACTTTCCAAATCAACCGTGGTTGGAGAAATACTTAAGTCGTGTTAGGAAACAGCTGGATTTCATCTTCTGTAGGTTGCGTCTTAAAACCATGGAAGAAATACTGGCATCTGTTTAATGGACCTGCTACATACTGGTCCCTTTTTGGCTTAGTATTAATAAATATTTTAATAGAGCATTAGAAAGAAAAGTAAGATTCAAAGCTTTTAAGGTAATGTTGAACCAACTATCCACGATATGTAAACCTAACCATTACAATCCTCACAATCTTAGTGTGATTTGTGAATCAAGCCATACTTTACTTAAGTCAACTAACCACGATTAGTCAACTTGTGGCTCAGCATGGCATGCAAATCCAATCAATGATTGGATATGAAGTGTCATCTGTGCTACTGATAATTTGAAAAATTCATTGTGGCAGCATTTTGGAAGGCAGCTGATAGAATTAAATAAAGATAAATTAATTGAAAATATTTGTGTTACAGATATCTACATGTATGAAAGTTGATGCTTTCCTTTCAACAGGCTTAGTAAGCAATGACTCAACAAAGGATTTAAGAAGAAAAGGGATATGACCTCTATGTATAATGAACTTGACAAGTAAATTATTAACTAAAATAAAACCAGTCTCATTTACAACCCAGCACACTACCAGTGCAAAATGGAAATCAGTTGGTTTAAAAACTATCCATTTTCTTATTTGAGTAACAGAAGAATAAATTCTTCTTAAAAGATTCTGGACAAAAAAGTGAAGTATTTCAATACATTTCAAGTAAGCCACAGTTGGTTTGCCTTGATGGGTATTGATCTGCAGAAGACAGTAATCTTATGCAAACAAAAATCTCCCTTATTGAAATTCTGTTGATACATTCATTCCTGACAATTTGTAAAGATTTGAATATGCAAATTACAGTGCAAAACTATGTTTAAAAAATACAAATGCATGTTAAGACTAAAACTGATTATATATATTTCTGATCTTGCCTAAACAAAAGTTGCACATTAAAAAAAAGCAAACCCAGAACTGAAAAGTTGGTGCTTTTTTTCCCCATTTTCCTTCTTTTTCCAACATATGGGAGAAACGTTGTTTCAAACCTTACATCAAACCACACACAATTGTTGCAACTTCCTAAGGCTGCACAATGCCATGTCTTCCATAAAGATTCCATTAAACTTAAAAATGCAAATAAGAAAAGATTATGAGGTGGATGATCGCCTACTGCGTTTTCATACAAGAACTTTTTTTTTGCCTATTAAAACTTCCAAAATGAGATACTGATCCCTTCCCACATTACATGCTCCTACTTCTCTTGTGGCTACTTTCTTGCGTCCAACAGCAAGAAGATCAAGCAGAGGTGCCTAGAAGAATCTCCTTTCAAAGATGTCTATGTACAAAGCTGAAATTGCCATTGCTGAAATTCCTTTTTAAAATGTGCTTTTTCCTGGTTTTTACAGATCCAACATATTTCTAGATTGGAAAGGGACGCAGATACGGTACAACAATTAAATCTGTTTTAGCAGCTTTTCACTGGCTTGTTTACATGAGCGCCAAGAGATGAAATATTTCCTACATGAAGTGCAGTAAGGAAGCCTTTGAACAGCTAGCCAACACTTTTAGGTGGAACCCAATAATCCCCCATGTTGGCGAGTGCATGCATGAACTAAAGACATTTCTGACAATGTCTTTGCTTCTATACCCTCAAAGGAGTTGTTACATACTGCTGCCTTTCCACCTCGGTTTAGCTTCTGCTACTTCTATTACCTTTGGAGCCCAACCTTCATCACCACCCAAGACTGGGAAGCTTGTGCCAGCCCTCATCCATGCTTCAGTAAAAGCCTTACGCTGTTGACATCACAGATAAAGGGGACAAACTGCATGCTAAGCAGCGACCAGAACACCAGGTCAGCTCTCACAATGACAGAGGACTCTCTGGCTCCCCAATTTTCTCCTTCTCTGGGAGGATCAGAACAAATGGGAGGAGGAGGCCTTTAGCATCGAAGGGAGTTTTGAGCAGTTCCATGTCAAAGGTGCCTTTAAGTCCCCCGTCCACTTCCGCCTCGCCATTCTGAGCCAAGCTGAAGCTCAACATCCCAGTCCGGTTGACACAATAGATGGTGCTGCCCAATGCGGCACAACGAAAAGGTTGGACCGGGCTGCCGGCGGGGCGAAAGGAAGTGCACTGACGCCAGTGCTTGGCCACCGTATTGTACTGGAAAACTTCCACTCCGGCGCCCTGCCCTTGCTCCCCGCGATTGCTGCTCACGTCGAAGCGGTAAATGAAGCTCTTGTAGGCCACCATGTCAGCCGAGCGGCGCCGGCTGCTGTTGTAAGGACACTCCTGCCACTCGTCCCGCTTGGGGTCATACTTAAGCAACCTGTAGAAGAGGGAGCCTCCAGACACATAGATCTCCCCGTTGCAGGTGGTCGCCTCGTGAGCCACGGCAAAAGCCCCCTTGGGTAGAGGGGCCACGGGGCTCCACCGGTCCGCTCGGGGGTCGTATTTCTCCACCGTGAAGAGGCATTCCCCACCCACCGCATAGAGATACCCGTCCAGGGCCAGGAGCTTCAGCTGAGAGCGCGCCTGCCCCATGGGCTTCACCTGGCTCCAGGTATCAGTTAAGGGGTTGTAGCAAAACACCTTGTCCGACAGCTTGGGCCGCTGGTCGCCGGGCCCGGTGGAGATCCCGCCCGCTAAGAAAAGGTAGTTGTAGAGGACACACATGGCGCAGCCCTTGGCGTTGGCCTCCTCGGGCAGCCGGGTCAGGACGCTCCACTCCTGGGCCGCCTCCTGGTAGCTGTAGAGCAGGGCGCCGCCGTCCTCCAGGGACACTACCGAGGACGGGCTCTGCGGGCGGCTGCTCTCGCGGCTCTGCGGGCGGCTGCCGGCGCCGAGCCGCTCGAAGGCGTCGCTCACCTCAGCCACCAGCAGGCAGGCCTTGCCGGCCTCCAGGCGGCGCCGCAGGATGAGGTCCCGCTCGGCTCCGCTCAGGCGCCCGTAGACGGCGGGCTCGCGCAGCACCTGCAGGTAGTGGTCGCTCATGAAACGGAAGGCGGCTTCGCGCAGCTCGGCCAGCCGCTGCTTCTTGGCCAGGCAGAGCAGCTGGTAGCAGTTGTCGAGGCTGAGCTGGGCCCGCATGGCCTCGGCGGCGCAGTGCAGGGCGCAGGGCATCTGGAGCACGCGGGCGCCGCTCACCACCTCGGCCAGGTTGTCGTGCCGCACCTCGCCCATGCGCGCCGTGTAGACGTACTCCAGCAGCAGGCGCAGCGCCCCGTAGCTCACCCCCTTGAGGCGGAGGATGTCCCGCGAAGAGCGGGCGCGGAAATAGTCGCTCTTGGCCGCCAGCACCGCTTTGTGGGCCCGGATCCGCCGCCCGGACACCTCGATCACCAAGTCCGGTTCCTCGGCCGGCGCCTGCGAAGGAAAAGGTTGAAGGGGAGACTCGCCGATCGGTTCGGGGGAGCCCACGGAGACCGGCGAGGGTTTGCCGCGGCTGCCGCCCTCCTCCTCTTCCTCCGACTCAGGCGCCGCGTTGTTAATATCCCACTGGTGCTTCACCACGCGGCGGCTGCTGCTGCTGCAGCTGCCGGACGAGGAGGAGGAAGGAGAGGCGGCTTCGAGCTCCGGATGCGGAGCCTGGTCGTCGTCATTGCCGCCGCCGCTGCCGTCGCCGGACGAGCTGAAGCAGAGCGCTGAGCTGAAGCTGCAGGGCGCCTGCAGGGGAAGCTGCGCGTTCGGCCCTTCCTCGGGGGCCACGCTCGGCTCTATCGCTGGGGACCGCTCGCCGCCGCCCTCCGCAGCCTCTCCCGGCTGCGGCTGCTCCGTCTCCCCGTAGCGCTTCTTCACCTCGCCGACGCTCCCGTTCTCACCTGGGGAGAGGACACAAGACTGGGCTGAGCGCTCCATCGGCCCTCCCTCCGCCGCTGCCCCGCGGCTCAGGGACAGCTCCGCTCCTGCCCTTTGCGCTCTGGTTCCCCGCCTGACTGACCGATCGGGAGGCGACGGGTCGGTAACCCGGTCGCTCCCCGCTGAACTTTTGAACTGTCAAGGGCAACCCAACTGGGCACCCAACTCTTCGGGCTGCCCGGTGCCGCTGTTTGACCAGGCGGGGCTTCCCTGGGTGGTAGCGTCGTGATTAAAGTTCAGGCGAGTCGCTCCGTGCCAAGAAAGGCGGGCCTGAACGGTGCTGAGCCTGCCTCTCTCTCTCTCTCTCTCCCCGCCCCCCTCCCTTTCCCCTCCTGATTTTCTGATATTTTCTTCACCCTTTCATTTTTATCCATGGGTTTGCTCAGGTATCCAAACCAAAAGGGGTGGGGGGGAGAGAATCAGTTTCCTCTAAGCAAACAGTTGGCCTTAATCCAACTCTTTGCCCATGACTACATCTCCATAGCAAGCACCAGACATGCCATGCCAAGGTAAGTTTAACTCTGCCCCTAGAGCAAGGGTCTCCGAACGTGTCAACTTTAAATAAGACTTGTGGACTTCAATTCCCAGAATTCCCCAGTTGGCTAGCTGGGAGTTGGAAGTCCACAATTCTGGGAGTTGGAAGTCCACAAGTCTTAAGGTGGCTAAGTTTGGAGACCCCGGCCCTACAGAAATGATATAACAATCACCTCTGGAGATCATGCAAATCTAGGCAATCTTCAAAGGGACACATACTTAGCTTTGTTGAATATTATATGCTTATGAAGTTTTAAATAATTTATTCAAAAAAGGTTAAGTGCCATGCTTTTTGTTTGATTGGTGATAAACCAGCTGAGGTTTGTTCTGGCCTCTATATTTTATCAGGCATTGGCTTTACAGTATTTCTAGCCTAGATAAAGGGTGAAAAACTTGATCATTGGGAAAAAATAGGAGTAGTTTGCCAATTATAAATACGCATATTTGGACCCTAGGCAGCTAAACTCATATACCTGGCCCTTTTTGGTACACACCTGTTCATCAAAAAGTTTAAAAAAAAAAAAAAACTATTCCTGTTTTGCAGAAGATATTAAAACGAATAAGGGTATGGGAGAAGGTTGAATCCTGGCCTCTACTCCATAGTACTTAATATATCAATGATCTAGATACCATAACATTTTGGGTTTTGAAAAACAAAAGTTTAAAAATACATCTGGAAAATTCAAGATCGTACAATAAAAAAAGTAGAGAATTTCAATTATTTGGCATTGCATTTGCCATGCTGTAACCTGCCAACATCATTGCAAGGCAACACTTCTGAAAACCAAATCTATTATGACAGCCTTGCTTCAATATTTTTACTCAAAAGGAAGATTTTTCCTGCAACAATGGATCACATACTGGTAACAACACAGCACAACTGCTCGCAAAAAAAAATATTAAGACCTCTTTTAAGTGTTCTAAGTTGTGGGATAAATTCTATTATTCTCTTGAAACCTGGGCAATGCCCTTTGACAACAAAGGCTTGGCTAAGCTCTATTAAGTCTTGGTGGAAAATCTATATTTTAAAAACAAAGAAGAATTGCTTCAGGAAACGCCAAATGCATCCTTTGTAGATATGTGGTTTAAACAGGTGACTCAAAAAATTAGTCAGATTGGCACTGATCCTGATTATTTACTTTCCAGAGGTATTTGCATCTGAAGTGAATTCTATCTGATAGCTAGGTGAATGAAAGGGTGCTATGAGTGTGTGCTTCAACACTAAACCAAATCAGCAATATATGGATGGCCTTTTTAGCATGGTGCTGTTAATTGTATTTATTATTTCAATTCATTCCCTACTGTTCCATCCATGAACTGCTTAATGTTAAACAAGAGTAATAATTTACAATGGTTAAATCCAAGTTTAACTAAACTAAAAACAATAACTGCAGTTTAAATTATTTAGAAAAAGGAAGTCCTAACTCCTTTTATAAATGTGGAGAGAAGGGGAGCTAACAGCAACTTTTAAAAGATTTCCAAAAACCAATGACACTAATTTTTGAACATTAAACAGAGGTTGAGTTTAAAGAAAAACAATTATGTAACTGTTTTCCAAAAAGCCAAACATCATCAAAGCATATACAGATTTTCAATTCTATGGTAACTTTCTATGCAATATTAGCATACTGAAGACCTGTCAACCTGGTATCATACTTTCACTAATACCTCTCTATTCAAACATGAATGGAAAGAAAAGTGGAAAGCTCCAAGCGCTTTCCAAAGCTTATGTACAATTGAAGTATCCATTAAGTGAGACTGATTTAGATGTATTTTAACTATTTTATAGTTTGCAACAGTTCTATTAGAGAAGTCTAGTCCATGCATATAAATAACCTGTTACGGTACCAAATGATTTATCACTGTGATTAATTTAGCAATTTATTTACTTGTGATTCAGACTTTTTCTATGATTAATGAAAATTGGATGTGTGGACAAAAAGGGCTTCTGGCAACAGTTGGGCTGCATCTCATAAAAGTCTGGGAAGAATGGCTTTGCAAGACATCTTGATAAAATCTGCAGGTCTTTAATTAAATCCAGAGGGAGAGGATGGCCATTTCTTAGAACCACATCCAAAACCTGATCTGGATATTTTATGGCCTACAGGCCACATCCGACCCTTCAACTGTCCCTTTTTGGTCTATATGGTTGATAACATCAGGGTAGGGCAGGGTAGCAGAGGTGGGGCAGAGGTCCTCCACAACAGTCCCACTTTCTCATGTGGCTTCTCGGGAAAATTAATTGCCCACGCCGGCCCAAAACAGAAGACCAAAAGCAGTAAATTTAACAACAAGGAAAAGATAAGAAGAAAGAAACGAGTACTCAAGAATACACCAGCAGATGCTGCAGAGGAATTTAAGGAGGACAACATTAAAAGACTCAGGTGCTTATACAATGCATAGAATATGGGCAAAAAATAGGAAGAACTTAATCCTAGTATAGGATGGCATATGTGATATTGTAGGTATAATTGCAACTTGGTGGGACAGGATCTGGGTTACATGGGGGAAGGTATGCAGTGGAGTACCTCAGCTTCAATCCTGGATCCAATAATTTTCAACATCTTCACAAATGATCTAGATCAGGGGTGTCAAACTCAAGGCCCAGGGACCGGATCTGGCCTGTGGGGTGCTTAGATCTGGCCCACAGGGCCACCCTGGAAACAGCAAAGAACCGGCTCGCAGTGCCTCTGCCGAGCTCTGTTTTCACTGGCAGAGGGTTGCAGGAGGCCGCGCAGTTGAAAACGGAGCTTGGGAGCCCATTTTCGCTAGCAGAGCGCTTGGGACGCCACAGGTGCCCCCAACACAAGTGATGTTGAGCTGGCCACACCCACTCCGGCCACACCCACCCAAGGTCAAATACAATCTTGATGTGGCCCTCAATGAAATCAAGTTTGACACCCCTGATCTAGATCATGGGTGTCAAATTTGATCATGTCACGTGACATATCGTGAATTTTTAGCCTTTGCGGAGCCAGGGTGGGCGTGACCTGCACATGAAGCAGTTTGACAGGTCTGATCTAGATGATAGACTATAAGGGATATTGATAAAATCTGCTGATGCCACAGAGCTGGGGAGAAGGATGCTAATAACTTCAGAAGACAGGTGAAGATTCAAAAGGATCTCGATAGACTTGAAATTTGGGTCCTACCCAGCAAAATGTTGATTGATGAGAAATATTAGGGAGGTCTGCATTTAGGCAGGAAAAACCAATGTACATGTAAAAGATAGATGCCACCTGCCTTAGCTGACTTGAGACAAAGATTTTGGTAGACAATAGATTAATAGATTAAGCATCAGTTAGCAAAGTACCACAGGTGCCAGAAAAGCCAGCGCAGTTTTTGATTGCATCTATAATGTCAAGATAATAGGGAATGACAGTATCACACTGTGTTGCGTTGGTCACACCACACCTGGAATACTGTATTCCAGCCTCTACAATACAGAAAAGACACTGAGGAATTGGAAAAAGTGCAGAAAAGAACAACAAAGATTGCAAGGTGCTTGGAGGCTAAACCCTGTGAAGAATAGTTAAAGGAACTTTGCACCTTTAGCCTCAAGAGGAGAAGGCTAAGGGGAGATACGATAGCTGTTTTTCTATGTATGGAAAGAGGTGGTGGATCTATTCACCAGAGGACATGAAGGCAGGACAAGAACCAATGGGGTCTTTAAAAGAAAAGATCTCAGCTGCAAAAATCCAATGATCCAATGAGTTCTTTATAGTGAAAGATCCAAACTTGAGGAGGAATTTTCTGAGTGTGAGAACAATTAACTTGCGGAACAACTTACCTCCTGAAGTTATGGGTGCTCCATCACTGGAAGTTGTTTGTTTGTTTGTTTTTTTAAAAAAAGACTGAACCATCATTTGTTCAAGACGGTATGAGGACAGGGCAAAGGAATCAGCAAGCTAACGCCAAGGCCCTAACCCTAACCCTATGATTTTAAGACCCTGATTAAATATTCCTCCTCAGAGAAGAGTTCTAAAGGCACAAGACCTGTATTTCACCAATGTAATGATAGTAATTGCAAATGTCATAGAAAAATAATTTAGCGAGGCTTGGCAATAGCATATTTACTTAAAAGGATTTACTTTGAGGTTAATCCTACAAAAACCTATTCACACTTAAATCCCACTGCTTTTAACAGACCTTCACTAACGTACATAGGTTGCTGTCTTCCGGTCATTTAAACTTGTCAATCAATGGCAGCTCAAGGGATAAGTTATTTTACAGTATTTTTGCTTATATTACCTGAATTTCTTGTGATGGATGGCATCTTTTGTATCCCTTTGTTGAAGTGTTTGAGAATCTGACCTTTTTTATTGTGATGATTATATTTGACTGTCGGTGGTGTCAGATATAGGCATTCCAAAACTGTTGCAGTAGAATAAATTAGCTGCAGTACTGTATATTTTTTTCCAGAATTTTTTGTTGTGACCGCAAGATTTCATTCAGCTTCGATGAGGTCTTCTGTTTCTTAGGAGGCCATTGGCTATCTTCACCACCTATATAATTAAAAAAAATAAAGTTTTAATGATCTTTACTTTCAGAATGAAACAAGTACTGCAGTACATGTTTTGTCTGGAGTAATTCCCAGAGAGGAAGTTGTTATTATAGTTGTATTCCTCTTAATAGTGGGGTTTGAATCCCATAAACTAAACACATTATTTTTTTTTCTCCAGAGTTCCTTTGACCTGAGGTAAGTCCTCAAATGGCAGTTCATTATCCTGCATTTTCTACCGGAATGAAAGATTACAACATTTCTGTCCACTAATTAGGAAAACCCTTCTAGGTATAACACCATACAATTAATCTAGTGCAGGGAATAATGAGTCAGGGTGGGAATTTATGTTTTTACCCACATCAAAAGTTTTATCCAGCCCAGTTAATGTCATGAAGATGAAAAACATGTTCACTATGCAGTCTATCTGAAATGAAAATCAGTTCCTGGATCTTAGCATAAAATTACAAGACTCAACATATATAACTGTCAACTTACCCGAGTTGCTAAAACTAATCTGTCAAAAGCAGTTTGAGAAAGGGTTCACCCCAACCTCTAGTGCTGTTGATCAGTCACTAAGTCAAGTCTGATTCTTTGCAACCCCATACACACCAGCCCACTCCCCACCGCCGCCACCCCCCAGTCCTCCTCTGCTGACCCCATCTCCTGTCGCCTTAAATCTTTCCAAACATCAGGGTCTTTTACAAGGAGTCTTCTCACCTCATTAAGTGGCCAAAGTATTGGAGCTTCAGCTACAGTATCTGTCCTTCTAAAGAACATTGAGAAAAAGTAATAGTTAAGAAGCTTCCCTAAATCAGATTCAGTATTAAGCAGTGTCCACATCAATATTCTCCTCCTACATATTGCGGTACAGACCTTATAATTTCCAGCTAATTGTGTTATTTACCAAAAAAATGACCTAATCATGTGATACAAGATATCTTGTCTCCAAAACAGCAATAACTTCAATATTAAGATATTATTTAAAATTTAAATTTAAAAGCTGATGCTAAAGTATCAATGGTATTCCAAGCACACAGCATATATTGGCATTTTTGCCATAAGGATCAAAAGCTCTTTAGATGGTTTACAGTTCTGAATATTTCAAAGTGTGATAGTTAACACTTGATTCTAATCACTTCCTTGAGTATTTGTACTTGTACATCAACTCAATGTTGATTCTCATTAACCACATAGATTTCACCAAGAGGCTCTACTTCAATCTAATCCTTCAGGTCTTTCAATGGTAAACCCATTTTACTAGGATATGCTAATACCTTTATAGTTGCAATCACCAATTCCATTTATGTTTTAAATTTCCTCACAAAAGTTTCTTAGAAATGTTGCAAAATATGCAGGTCAGTTTTCCGTCATCAGCACAACATTTCACATTAAGCTAGTTTAGCAAATCAGCAATTCTTTTTTAAAAGGTTTCCTGAATTTGACTTGCTAACCAGAAAGAAATTGGCTTACTTCATAGAGTAAGCAGTTCACATTGTGCGAGTTTCTTTTTTAACTTTTAAAATTTTATTTGAAAATAGATTGCACATAATGGAAAATGTTGTGAATAGGAGAAAGAAGGTGCGGTGGATATGTTAGCCGCCTTGAGTTATCGTATTTGTAAAAATAGTAAAGGTGGGATACAAACAAACAAATAAAATTACTAAAGACAAAACAAACTTGTCCCTACATTGTCAATGTGACCCTTGATTTGTTGTTATAGAAATGGCTAGTTTATACTATGGTGTTATATAAAAGTAAAAAGTTGAGGTTTGATGTTACTGTCTTATTCTACTGCACCAAAGGGAGTTGGAAGTCAATGCCTTTTCTTTCTTTTTCCCTTCTTTTCTTCATCTTTTCCTTCCCTTTTCCCTCCCCTATTTTTCCTATTATTTGTTGCTGAATTTTTGCATTTTATATTGTAAACTAATTTTTAAAAAGTCTTGTGTATATATCACATTATTCTCCAAGTCAGAGTTAAAAACACAAGCCCACAAAATCTTGAATACCTTTTCTCATCTGAGAAGAACATTTTAGTTCTTCCAGGCAGTAGAAAGTAGGCTAGAAGGTTGTTAATTTCCTCTCCATTTCCATTTTATTTTTTTCCCTGGAGAGAATTTTTTTTTAATTCTACAAGAATGCAACTGGAATTAGTGTCACTTCAGAGAAGCCATGTTCTTTACCCATTTATGAATATTTTGCATTGTCTCATATAGTGATACTCTTTGTGTGTGTGTGTGTGTGTGAGAGAGAGAGAGAGAGAGAGAGAGACAGAGACAGAGACCTAAATGACTACAGATATGGAGTGCCTAGAGAAGCCCTTATTTTGTAGATCTTGTCTAGGATATCAAAGGGAACAGTTAGCATTCCATAAAATAGTTTACAAGACACCAGGGATGTCTTGATTAACTCAAGAGGGTAGTTAAACTGGATCTGTGTAGTGCTAAATCTAATCTCTGGGTTAATTCCTTTGGTCAGTTAATTCAGTTTTGGAGTTTACACAACTCACATATTCCATGGCCCAGTTAAGTGTTAAAAGTTCATTTGAAGAGATCTCTGCAGCATTGGGAGCACATTCTAGAATTAAGCATGTTACAGTTCTGATACCAACCCAAACATAACTGCTTAAGTATCTACCTGAAATCAAGGTACTTTAAAGTACTATCATTTGACTACATTAGCCCTAAAATATTTTCACCAAATCAGCATAAAATGAAAAATAGCTTTCTTTTAAAACAAAACAAAACCCTCTATCAAAGCAAGGATTTTCTTCTCTATGAAATATAATATTTAAATATGGAAGATGGGGTTAGCTTAATTTCTGTAAAAAAGTCAGTGTTAGAGCAATTTTGCCTCGACAACAGAATTCATCTTAGATTATATCATTATTGCTATTCTCAAAGTGCCTATTAAAACTTTCACGTGATCCATCACTAGTCATAGCATACTCCCAAAGTGCATAAAATAAGTATAATTACTTTAGCTGGTAAAGATATATATTCTCTGACAAGCTCTACAACCACAGCAACAACAACAACAAAAGCTTCCAACCACACATTTCACTGATTAGGACCACACATGCATAAGTACAATAATTTCTTTTAAAATATATCAAGAATGAGTTTACACTGTAAGTATAACATTAGCAATGACTTCAGGACCTTAAAATTGTTATAATGTATAATGAAACCTACAGATTTGAGATTAAGGTTGATATATCAAAAAGTGTACTTAGAGTATATTGGCCTCCCCAAACAACGCATTTGTAAGGATGGAAACCAGTTTTGCGGTATTTATGCTGAAGATCTAAGAAAGTTGAGGCTTACTGACCCACTCAATATGGTCATAGGATCATTTAGTATCTTTTTGGCATTGTATATTAAGGTATATTAGTAGATTTATGGCAATACCCTTAAATATTAAAGATGTTAACGTAATCTTTAATTAAATATCAAATCTTTGGAATTTGATTTGTTTATCAGGAATTGGGATTGTATTGAGCATCAGTATGGCAAAAAGAAATTACATTAACAAATTGGAAAAATGATATTATTCCAGATACCAAGGAAAGGTTATTAGAAATGTGTGATGTGTTGTAAAAAAAAAAGCAATATTTTCTATCAATAAAATATCTATTATTACACCAGAGATTTTGTGATATTTTACTATGTCTTGTATTATTTAATACATAGAATGGTAGTGAATTCACTGGTAAACTAATGACTAGTGATAAGTATAAAATGTAAGATAGATTTCTCCTTCTTAATTTGTACCTTTAGTTTGTATTTTAATTGTTTTCAGTTTCTTTTTTAATAAGATTAAAGACTGTTTCTTTAGAAAAAAAGAAAGTACAATGTAATTATGATATATAATGCAGAGCCAATGTCTGGCTAAAAGCCTCTTGACTCAGACTGTTTTATCAAGTTTTTATACATGACAATAACGTCAGTATATCCATTTTTTGGGTGAGGTTGGAATTTAATACAAGTGTTGCTATATCTACACTCAGCTACATTATCCTCCTGTTCCAAGCTGTGTTCCAAACCCAGATGGCTGGTTCATTTGTGGCGGGTCAGTACCAATATGCAACCTGGTTTGTTGACAAGAGATAACTAGCACTAGGCTAAAGCTGAACGTATTTCCTCCCAAATTGCAAAGGGTGAAATAAAGCAGAATAAAACTCTTCATTTCTTGAAGTCTACCAGTTGCCAAAATAAGACTGGTGGAAAATGTGCTGTTTCCAACTCTACAGTTCTTCCTGAGGCAACAAAATGACTAGGTCTGATAACGAGAAGCAGAGGAATAAAGAGGGGGGGGGGCAGGTGTTTTTGCTGAGACTCTTCGATAGTTGCACAATTTCTTCAAACATAGAAGAGTTTAGGCAGATCTGACTAGGCAGAGAGAAAATCTATACTTTACATCAAGGGTGCCAAACTCGCATCGTCACGTTGTCGACATGTGGTGTATTGTGACTTTCTCCCTTTGCTAAAATGGGGGTGGGCGTGCATCCGGTGAGTTTGACACCCCTGCTTTACATGAAAAAAAAATGGTAATCAATGGAGAGGTCATCCACTTCTGCAGTTCTTTAAAAGGACCCAGGGTTGCTGCTCGGGACAACCAGTTAGTGGTTGTTTTATATCACGGGTAGGGAACGATGGCCTTTTTATGACTTGTGGACCTCAACTCCCAGAATTCCTGAGCCAGCCACAAGTCCACAAGTCATAAAGGGTCCCATCGTTCCCCACTTCTGTTTTAGATCCAATGCATTCAACCATACTGACCAGAGTTAAAACTGTTGAGTCCATCTGTTTTGCTCCAAGATTGGGCCCATCAATATGGGGAACAGCAATAACACACCTTCTCCAAGTGTGCCTTTCTTCTTCCTAACAAACAAACTGCCAAAATAGGTCTCTTCTCCCACCAAATCACCACTACTCAAGTGATAACCTCTTACTGACCAGCCAATTGGTGAAACTTTTGTGAATGTCATACACTAGTCTCCTGGTTATTTTGCAATATTACCAAATTAAACCAACGTGAGGAGACAGATTCCTACTGGGTTATACCAGAATGCACATAAGGAGATTTTTATCGGGCATCCTCCACTCTAAAATGAGAAGTGGGTAGAGAATCAGGAATGAATGAGGATTCTATCTAATTCTCTCTCTACCTGGCTTTTTTTTTTGAGTTTTTCAAGGAGAAATCATCAAAATGTTGCGGATTTTACCTCAGTAATTCAAGTTAAATTGCTATGCCTACTCCTTAGAATTGCTTCTAATTATAGATATGTATAGGAGCATGCTTCTTAATAAGCAAGATCTTGGATCGGCATTGACTACGAAAAAGCATACACAAAACCGTAAGAAAAAGAACTCTTGACCTTTGGGCAGAAACTTACCAGAAACAAGCAAGCAGTATCAGCCTTCACCCATATGATCTATACTGAAGAATAGTCTAGCTGCAGAATAACACTGCAAGGAAAAAAAAACCAGCAGTTCCATTCCAGGTAAGAGCAAAGAATTTCATAATTTATTTATTCAAAGGAAAGTTACTGATGGGATGATAGAAAGAAGGGCTTAAATAAGATCGCAGAAATTTACAACTGGCAATATGTCATCAGTTGGAGTTAATTGGCTAATAACCCCCATCCTCTCCGTTTATGTACACTAGCTTGCCAATCAGAATTGGTGGGGGTGTTGTTTTCTCCTTGATTAAGCTGTTGTTTACTGCTTTATTGTCTGGTGTCAATTCTGGTGTTAATCCAAGCTTATCCGACTGCTGGTAAGGAGATATTTTGGTCTTTTTCTTTCCTTTCTAGCTTTTTTATAGTCTCTTTGGGATAGTGTGTTTATCTCTATGTGCTTGTTGATGGCTGATCTGTCTGAACTCCAAGCTTCCAGGAATTCCCAAGCATTTTGGAATTTAGCTTGGTCTAAGGTGCTCAGAGTTTCCCAGTTGAAGCTATATGTTCATCTGTTGCAAGATCAATGAGTTTATGCTAAGTCTTCTGACTGTTAGTTGGTGTTCATGGATGAGCTCTTCTGCCTGTCTATCTACAGACTATTAGAGTTCTCACACTGTACATTAGAGGTGGGTCCTGTTTCTTTTTCTTTTAGACTACTGGAATTTCTGGTGTGGTTAAGATGTGTTTTTGAGGGCTCTGGTTGGTCTTTCTCTTTATTAATTCACAACTGAGCCCAAACTTTCTGCTGCTAAGTGAGACAGCTCTTAAGTGAACGTTGCCCTATTTTACAAACTTTCTTGCGGCAGTTGTTAAGTGAGTCGGTGCAGTTGTTAAGTTAGTAACACGGCTGGTAAGTGAATCTGGCTTCTCCATTGGCTTTGCCTGTCGGAAGGTCGCAAAAGGGGATCGCTTGGTCCCAGAGCGCTGTAAATATGAGTCAATTGCCAAGCATCTGAATTTTGATCAGGTGACCGTGGGGATTTTGCAGTGACCATAAGCGTGAAAAATGGTCGTAAATCACTTTTTTTTCAGTGCTATTATAACTTTGAATAGTCACTAAATGAATTATTGTAGCTTGAGGACTATCTGTAACAGATGCCGGGATGTTAATAATAAAGAAGCTGCCTCATGAGTTTATCCATCCCCTGGCGATGCCATGAGATTGTAATAGGCTGTTATTTTCTTTTCTGAGATGTTTCTGATTTATGGCGGTGTTACCCTTTTCATAGTTTGTGTTGGTAAACTTGCATAGGGATTGATTTTATTGGAAGATGTTGTATAAGGTGATCTGTTTATGTTTTCTGGTGTTCTGGGTTGCTATAGTACATTTGTGCTCTTTTAAATAATGTTCTTACTTAGCTCCTCTTGTGGGAAATTGGATTATTACTTTGGTAATGGAGTTCCTGGTTAGCGCGAGTCATTTTTTGATAGGCTTGTGTCTCTAATTTGCCGCTAATTTGCATGATGCAATCAGCGCTCTAGAAGTCCTGCCTACAAGGAATCTTGTTTAGTTTTGCATTTTAACTGCAGGACCAGAAGAGAGCACAGGAGATTATGGGACTGGGCAAGGAGCCATCTGTTCCCTGCCCTGGGTGCTTCAGGATGAGGTTGCTATGCTTATGCTGTGCAATCTACTTGGCCTTTTACAGGAGATCATGAGTTCATTTTTCCATTTGTAACCCTCCCATGTTTTCCCAGTGCTTATCTTTTTCTAATCCAGTAAAAAAAACAACAACCCTCTGGAATAACTGCACAATGTATTTTGATTTTTTGTTGCTAGGATTGCTCCATCTGGAGGCATCCCATGGCCAACATAATCAAAATCTCTGCATGTCCTCATGTACTAATTTGAGGATCTTTGACTCTTTCTGAGATGCTGGACTGATGCACCCCAAATCCATCCCAATAGTTTTGCGTTCGAAGTAATTCCATGCTCAGTACGGGGCTGTTGACTTTAAGGAGTCTACCCCTCCCACCCCCGAATAAACAGGGCAAGAACTGCAGCCTAAGCATTTGACACAAGGACTCATTCTTTTGTTCAGAGTGGAAAAAAATGCGAATAGAACAATGGGAGTCTGAAATTTGGCTTTAGTAATACCAGCTCATGTTAGTATTGTTATCTGCACTCTGACACAGGCCTGCTCTTTAGCGCACTTTAGCATGATACAGGTAGTCCTCAACCTACGACCACAATAAAGCCCAAAATTTCCATTGCTAAGCAAGACAAGTTGCTAAGTGAGTTTTGCCCCATTTTATGACCTTTCTTGCCACAGTTGTTAAGTGAATCTCTAACTTAGAGTTGTTAAGTTAGTAACATGGTTGTTAAATGAACCTGGCTTCCCCATTGACTTTGCTTGACATAAGGTGGCAAAAGGCGATCACATGACCTGTGGGACTCTAAATACGAGTTGATTGGCAAGTGTCTGAATTTTGATCACATGACCATGGAGATGCTGCAATTGTCATGTGGAAAACGGTCATAAGTCATTTTTTCAGTGGCATTGTAACTTCAGTCATTAAATGAACTGTTGTAAGTCGAAGACTACCTACACTCTTCGTTAAATTTAGCAGCCCACAACTGATATGGTAACCCTCACTAGATCCTTGAGCTCCAGCATGAAAAAAACCACCATGAAATATTGTATTTAGGTGTGTGCAAAATTACAGTGTTTTGCTTCAAAACGCTTCAAGCACAACATTTCGTGTGGACTGTGAAATAAATCGTTTTTGAGGATTCTGAAAGTGTTGCGTGATCAAATCAGCCTCTCAGAAGAGATATGACAGTAACATCACCAAGAGGTTGGGTCAAATGGCCTCTCCTAATTTTGAGGTTTGTTTGTTTTCATATGTAAAACCAGCACGGTAAGCCTAAAGTACCTATTTTGCTTCTTATTTTGCATATTAAAAAAGCACAAACTACATTTTTGAAGATGCTACCTGTGGGTGCTCCAGGAGTAATAAAAATTTTTTCTAGATGGCAGGTGCCACTCTTCTCTCCTTATAGCAGACCTTATAGCAGACCCATCACTCTGCTTGCAGTATAACACACCTGACAGATGGAGGTATGTTCCTCTCCCACCTCACCCCAAAATACATGAGATTATCAGTTCCTTCAGCCTACCTGGCCATCTTGAAAATGGGAAATAATCTCCTGCATTTGATTACGGACTATTTCCATCTTTCAAGTTTCTTGTCCCCAGTTATAAGTAAGCAGAGAAGTGCTAAATGAAATTATCTGGCCATCTTGATTAGGGTCATATTGTACTTATGCCAGGTTGGAGCTAGACAACTTTTCCTACAGTACATTAATATATCACCTGACAGTTCAGCTTGCCCTGGAAAAGACAGTGAGCAGCTAGTTCAAATGAAAGGTTAATGTGAAGCCAGAGACAAT
>JANHFL010005746.1:161128-172922 GCA_032468155.1 Oxyrhabdium leporinum | reverse complement strand
ATAAGCTGTAAACCGCCCCGAGTCTTCGGAATGGGGCGGTATATAAATGTAAAAAATAAATAAATAAATAAAAATTGTAATTGCTCCATGAGAAGCAGGAATAGGTCTTAATTTGGAGGGCAGCTGCATCTATATCTCAAGTAGTGGGGCTCTACCAAACCAACTTTCCTTCCAAGCCTATCTTTAGTTCCCCTAAATTCAACTATACCCTTTACTTTGATGTGCGAAAGTAACAGAATTCAAATTGGAAGGAGATTGTAAAACAGCTGTTTTCATCCAGTAATGTTCTGGCATTTCTTAAGAATTGCTAAGCACCATGATTCAAGCAGTGGCGGTTGTCTTAAGGCTTAGTGGTTGGGGGTGGGGGGAGTGAAGGGTCAAAATAAGTGTTATTTAAAAAAAAAACAACAACATTAAGACAAATCTATATGACAGCATGTGCCTTTTTCCCTCATGGAAGAGGCAAGTTGGAATAACGACGACAGACCACGCATCAGTCTAACACAAGACCGCAAAGCAAAATCCGAAGGGAAATCAAAATGCAAGCAACGAAAATGAGAGGCAAGTTCTCTGCCTCTTTGAAGGGTTTGGCGAGAGAGAGCCAGAGCAACGGAGAGGAGGATGAATGCCCAGTGTGGGCGAGAGCATGCTCAGTGCCGCTGCGGTCCTACCGTACAGGCGGTGAAATGGATTAGTGGAAGGGGGGGGGAGCCAGAATCGGGGGGAGGGTGTGTGGGTGTGAGAAATCTGGCTCTACAATCTCGATTAAGGAAGAGATTTTCACCCGGTCGTCCCTGGCTGGCTGGTTCGTTCCCATCTCCCCGGCTTCCAGGCTGCAATTCCGAACGGCGCATTTACCAGGGACGAGGCAAGACTTCGGGTTTCTCCGGGAGGATCCACTTCGCGCAAAGCGCCAACCTCTCGTCTCCCCGCTTCGCACCCCCAATAAGCAAGACCCTTCCAGCTAAAGCCCGGGATCAACCCGAATTAAATGGATGCCGGGGAAGAAGAAGTAGTAGTAGTAGTCGGCAAAGCTGCAGAGCTTCCCCGCTTGCTTTGGTACGGCATCGTCGCGGGCCCTGCGGGGAAACCTGCCTATTCCAAACCTCGGCGCGCCAGGTTAGGGAACCGCAGCGTCTGGCTCGGTTCCCCGGCCGCTCTCTGCCCGCCCGAAGTTGCTGGGAGCGCTTCCTCACCTTGGGCCGGCCTGTCAGGCGGGCGTCCCGTCGTCCACTCGTGAAGGCGGCTCTCCCGTCCGGCTGCAACCCTGGCAGTCAATTAGCAGGCTGAGGCGGCGGCGGCGCCGCCCCCTCGGCCGGAGCGCAAAACCGCGCCGTTTCCGCCTTCAAGCCAGCGCGGCGAGAGACGCGCCTGGCCGCCCATGGCGACGCGGCTGAGGGGAAACTTCCCCCGGTTTAACGTTCAGCCGGCCGCTCTCGAGTTCTCCCGGCCACGCTTCGGGGAGAAGAGCGTTGCCGCGCCGTCGCCGGCTCGCTCGGAGCTCCCGGAGAAATCCGCGGGCTGGTGGCTAGCCGCGTCCGCGCGCGCGCCCGCCCGCCCGCGCCTGTGTGAATGATGCAGGAGCGGGTGCCGGAGCGCGCGCTTCCCTGAAAGGAGGCGAGCGGCGCGTGCGGATGGAGGCTGGCGGGAGGCTGGCGGGGTGTGGGGTAGGGAAAGCTCGGCTCCTACCAAGCCGCCCTCAAGAGAAGGAAGTCCTTTGTTCGGAAATGGCTGCTTCTTCCCGGCCATTCCCGAGCATCGCCCAGCGCGCACTTGAGCCTTTTGTTTATCCGCGGGCTGGATCGCGCCTGGCGCCGCCCTGGCAAGCCCTGCTTGCGCGACGCGATCCTAACCTGTAGATTCGCTGCCTTTCTTCCAAGAGACTACGAATAGAATTGCCGTTGATGTTACCTAAGCTGGGCAAATGAAACGTCTGCAAGGAAACAACCAGGCTCAGAGAGCGCCCAGAACCCCTTCGTTTCAACCCTGAGCTACAAATGCTCTCGTTTATCAGAATTGTAGTTCTTGTTCGTGGTCTAAGTTGCCCTGAAGTGACTTGAAAAAAGCCATCTCCTGATGTGCAGCACCCCGTTTAGAGCTCTGGTCTCCAGAGGGAAAGTGGCTTTTCGAAGTATGTGAAAAAAAGCAAATAGTGAACACCTGAAATAGCGAACACCTGTGGCTGCTCCTGTGCAAAAACACAAGCTATGTATCAGTCAGGCTCCTATTTGTACTTGCTTCGCTCCCTGGCACTCCATTTAGCTTTCCACAAGAGTAAGTGGGTTGGGATTGGGGTAATTATTAGCGTAAAGCCCATTGTGGAAAGATCCACAAGATCTTTCTCAATGTGGAGTCTAATCATACTTCAAAGATTGGCAATAGGGTTGAGCTTCTTTCAGCCCTATCCCTGAGGTGTAACCTTCATCTTATCATTGGCTACATGAGTGAGGCCTCCCCTGCCCATGTTGAAAGTAGTCCAAGACTTTGCAAGGACAATCTTAACCTGTTGCATTTCATTCCCTTCACCAAAACCTGTCCACCCATGCCCTTGCCGTAAAATCAGGGACCAGAAGGGGATGGAATCAGAAGTTCAGGCAGCTGATGTGTGCATGTCCCCTCTCCATCTCTGTTCAGCCTCATCCAGCACCTTTTCACCGTTTCCTTAAAGGATGGACTATCTGACTCCAGAGTGTATCATTCTCCCCTCAGAACTTTTTAATTCTGGAATGTAAATAATAATAAACAACTTTCAAGTTGTCTTATTCACACGCGAGAAACAAGATGAAGGCATGTGAGTCACACCCTTTCCTAAATATTACCAAGGCATATTTGAGCCATGATTGTGTACAAATGCAAGGCAGTGGAATTATCAGCTGAATCAAGCAAATGATCAAAAAATCAACAATGAAGACAGGAATTTACACTAGTTAATGCATGCACAAATTGCTGGAAGAGTTTAAAAAGTCACTTGAAGAAAGGAGAAGCTTTGAGAAAAATGCTTATTCAGAATGAAGATCCTGTATATTAAAGATTGATACTGAAATATGGCAGAGACAGAAATTAAATATTGCATGATCAAATGGATGTAAAACCTCAAATAAATAAATGAGAAGAACTTGGGGAAATTAGTATAAAATGTTTTACAGATGGAGTCAGTCTAAGATGGACAAACCATAAAATAATAAATGTTGCAAATGTAAGAAAAAAAAGGACTATTTTCTCGCATGTAGTGGTCGTGCAAAAATCCTCAAAATTTAGCCTAAATTTGGAAAAGTAAAATTTGCCAATGATATAAAAATGGGAGAACCAAAATTGGAGAATTTGCAGCAATGGCAAAACTGATAATACAGTATATGCTTATGATAGAAATTTAAGTAAATTTAAACAGGGATCTCCTTATATGTGACTCTTTTGGGAAAAGAGTTCAGGCTAATTAAAAACAACAGATGAAACCTTAAGCAGATATAAGCAATAATACCCAGTGTTCAAAACAGCACAAATATTTACCATAAGTAGTAATTAGCAGTTGGGGAAAAAAGTGTTAGTGTAGCTGAATGTTCCTCTTCGCAGCATGTTTGTTTTATTCTTCGCTTTTTGCATGTTTATTCCTGTGCAATTTTTGGTTTGGTTTATGCATTTTTTTAAAAAAAGTATTTTACTATGAAGGGGGTGATTCTCGCAATCTTGAAGGAGGCTGCAGTAGTCCTTCTCAGCTCACCCCACATTGGATACAGTTGTATTGGACAATTATTATCCTCTCTTCAGCCCTTCTTGTTGAGATTGTGTTAGGAAGGCAATAACAGAGTACTGCAGAGGAAGTGGATTATATATTTTTAAAGTTCTGTGATGCCTGTTAGTATCAATTCTTATAATGACCTGGAAAACAGATTCAGTATAGCAGATTCCTGATGTATACACATCAGCAATCTCCTATACTGAAACTAAATTCTAGTGACTCAGCCTTGGTACTTGGCAAAGTTAATTCTTTGCTTATTTACACACTTGGCATTGTGTGTGAACCAATGGACAGCAACCCATGTTTTCCAGGTCATTATAAGAATTCACACTAACAGGCATCACAGTACTTTAAAAAACTTATTTTGTTCCTAGTTATATTTCATTTAACACTTTTTCCAATATATTACAAGTTTCATGCTCCCCCTTATAGCTGTTTGAACAAATAACATAATAAGCTACTAATACAGTTGAGGTCTTGTTTATTCACAGTTTATTGAGTTTATTTTAGATATAAATACATATTTGTATGGCTCAGGTTATAACAAATGTACTGTTAGATATTAGAAAATATTTGATGAAACATAGTGGCTGTCTTTCTCCCAGATAGCATTATTCTCACATGGGATCAGACACAAAAATCTGCCTAGCAACACATATATGTTTCTGTGTGGACTATAAATGTGGCTTGTATCCAATATTAAAGCAGTACTTCGGTTACTGGTTAGCATTTTAATCTATACATATATACAATTTTATTGGAGTTTTAAAAAGTTCTGTAATATAGCACACATATTTTATAACAGTTTTGTTAGGAAACTTCCTCAGCAGCCCTCAATAACCAGGATCCAGAGAGCTTAATGGAATTTTCCTTAGAAAGCTCTGTCACAAACTGTTCCTCAAAGCCCCTTCAGTTTCTAAAGTTGAATTAGAGTGCAGGAAATATATCCGAGATAGGCAAGTTCAAAGAAATCCTGAAATCGGGGAACTAGTTTCACGTTTTATCAGTATTTAACAAAAACCTAAACCACAAGTGTTTGAGGGGTATAAACTGGGATGGTTAAGTGCTAAAATTTAAAAATGTTTTTTCATGACCTCTGCCCATTTCTGCAATGAAGGACACATTTGGAAGTTGTTACTTGATAATGCATTTGCAACTCTGAACACCTTTTCCATAAAATTATGGCTTAAAGAACCTATAGTTGTATATTCACTATGGGAAATTCTTGTTTAGAAATGAATTCTGGAGTTCCCAAGTCTGCACTAAGGAGCCAGAAATTCAAATGTTTCATTACTGCTGACCTAAAAAGTCCCAAGACCACAGACTTATGAGAACTATGGAGTAACTCAAGAGACCGAAGTGATTACTCTTTATATCTGCTAAGCTGTAAGTTTGTGACTCCACAAATACGAATCTACATTTGATTAACTAGATAGCAAGGCTTTATATGGTCTAACTGAGGGAAAAATCTATTGCTCATATTAAAAGTGCTTTCTAATTTATTGCAAACTAATAATTTGCTGGTGGATGCCAATCGGTTTTCTGCCTACACTTTTTCCATCCTCAGAGAGAGGAAGCCTCCCTCCTCCCTCTCTCCCTTTCTCATACACAGATTTATTTCTTCATTATTGTATAACTATATCAAATTCAGTCACAGGTAACAAACACTTAATATCCATTGATCTAATTGGATCTTCCCTAAGTGCAGTGAATTCAGTCTATTACACTTGAAAGAAATGGCCACAACACAGCTTTGTAATGCAAGTTTCCTACTAGAATCCCCCCTTCTTCAAGAAGAAAAAAGATGAAATTGGGACTCTCTGTGATCCAACATACTGCTCTGCTATTACTCCCAAATAAGCAGACTGTTAATTGGTACAGCAAACCTCTTTTAAAGTTTAAATTCTCATGTTCCATCCTATCAGAATATAGCACTATTACATATACAAACCTCAAGAAATCCAAATGGATAAGCTTGTAAGCTTGAGGTAAATGATCTCATCCTGCAGCTAAGTTCTGGCAAGGCTCAGGTACACCCAGGTTTTAAGACATCGCATAGTTCTACAAATTGTAAAATGATGCACAATTACCACTATCCAGAGTCATTACGATGGTTCCTGAAGTTGTAGCTGTTGGTCACGAGCAATTAAGTTTTTCACAGCAGTGATAGCACCTGTGTTTGCATCCCAGGTAGGAAGGTAGTTTTCAGTTTTATTAACAAGAAATATGTTGACTTGCTTTGATTGTAAAAATCCCCTTCTTTATTGCTTGGAAACGGCCATGGCATCTTCTTTCTGCAGATGTAGGGCTGGATTTTGTTTTGGTTTTTTTTGCCAATATTCATATGACAAATGCACATTTGTTGACTTCAGATCAAAGTCTTTGTTAATAATATGCATTGGTAACAGTCAATTATGTATCTGGAGAGCAATGACATCATAATGAGTCACTATCTTGCCGGGGCTGTGGGTCCTGCATCCTCCAAGGAGGATGAGAGTTATGCTAGAGGTTCAACCATCCTGAGCAAACAAACCAATTAACTGGCAGCATGGGTGCAGTTATAACTGAAAATGTTGGATTCAAAATCAACAAACATGAAAAAAGAAAAAGAAAAGACAAACAGTATACCACCAAAATGGAAGATCAGGTTAGAAAATAAGAACAGCATGTTAAGGTCAGATGCAAACAAGCTGGAACAGATGAAAGACAAGAAGACCAAAGAACACCTGATCAAGAAATATCAGCAAACAATTACAGCCAAGAAAATCAGGAGATACAACGCTCAAAATTGCACACTACAGGCAGAATCTTCAATTTCAGTCACATTTCCCACCAATCCATCAGTGGAGAGACTGCAGTGAACCAGCCACATCTGGCAAAGAAGAAACAATGCAAATACTGGGCGCAGCCATGGGACCACCCAACCCCTCCCCTCCCTCCACCCCCCCAAGAATGTATCTTGGCTAAAGGAGGTGGATAAAAATAAAACAGAAGATGCAATAACAACAGAAATGGTGAAGAAAAAGGGCAAGGAAGATCAAGAATTGGTCAGTACCAAGTAAAGATGAACTGCATGGTTTTTGGTTGAAACATCTGACTGGTTTATACCCACTTGTTGCCAAGCAGTTTAACAACGTACTGTAAGGAGGTGAAATTGATGACTGGCTAACATCTAGCAAAAACCTACCTGTTAATGAATGTTCCAGAAAAAGGGACAGTACCAGGCAACTATAGGACAATTACGTTTATACCAACAACTTGCTAATTGGTGTAGTAGCTGATGCAGTCCAATAGCATCTGATTGAAAATAAGATCTTCCCATCTGAGCAGAAAGAAAACTACCGAAACAGAAGAGGAACAAAGATTAACTCCTAATTGATAAGGTGATTCTAGAAAACTACAAGAGAAGGAAGACCAAGCTGAACATAGCTTTGATTTATTACAATAAGGCATTAGACTCTGCAACATTATTGGATAATTAAGTGTCTAACAGGAATCACTAGAAATATCAGAAGGTTTGAGCAAAGATCATGGAACAATAGAAGACACAGTTGCTGGTCAATGGTGAAATACAAGGAGAGATTAATACCAAGAGGAATTTTTCAAGGATATTATCACCACTACAGTTTGTCGCTACATTGACTCCTCTTGTCAACAATACTGAATAAGTCAGGCCATGGCTACCAAACTTCAAAGAAATCTGCCAAGCTATCCCATCTCTTTTGCATGGACAATAGGAAGCTGTATGGAAAAGTACCATCTGAAATAGAATTGCTGCTCAACACTGTCCCAAGATATTACTGTGGAGTTTGGACTAGACAAATGTGCCACCCTTACCACAACAACAAGGCAAAAATAGTGAAATATAAATGGAAATACTATCAAGAGTCTAGATGAGTAAGTTCATTATAAATTCCTGGCATCCTTCAAGCTGACATCAAGAACAATACAATCATGAAGAAAGTTAGAAGTGGATTTATCATGGCAGTAAAAAAGATTTTAAAGTCCAGACCCAGTAATAGAAATACCAATAAGGCAATTAACAATTGCACAAGTTATTAGATACAGAGCTGGAACAGTGGATTAGACTCAAGCAGAACTAAAAGCCCTGGATAGGATGATCAGAAAAATAATACTAAATTATTCCCTTCATTCATGAAGTGACAGACTTTATTTACCAAGGAAAACAGGTGAATGTGGAATGTTGCAAGTACACCAGACAATTGAAGAAAAAAGGGTACTGGAAGAATATCTGAAGAACAATGAAGACGATGCAACGAAGCCAGTACACCATAAAGGTTTATTGAATATTGGAAAGAGCCAACTGGCCTACTAGAAAGACCAAATGAAACATAGAATAGAGATACGGCAAGGCAAAGTATTACACCGCCAGACCATTTAAAAATATAGCAGGTCAAGCAGATAATAACAAGACCCGCCAATGGCTAGCAGCAGGAAAATTGAAGAGACTGGGGAGCTAATTCTGCCTGTACAAGGCCAAGCTTGAAGAACAAATGCATATAAAGCCACAAGTGAGAAGACAGCAACAGACAGCAAATGCAGTCCCAGTAAAGGAACTGAATAAACAGTGGATCACCTAGTTAGCGGATTGCACAGACTGATAACAAAATATATGTTTCAATGGTGTACTGGAACATCTGCAAAAAAATACCATTTGCAAGTAAATACTGGTGGGACCACAACATAGACAAGGTAATAGAAAAATGAAGAAGCTTAAAGTGTTATGGGACTTTAGAATTAAAATAGATAGGCACCTGCTATATAATATCCCAGACATATCAAATGTTGATAAGAAAAACAAAAAAGTCTAGATAATGGACGTTGCAATACTGGCGACAGCAGAACAGAAGAAGAAGAAGAACTGGAGAAAATCAGAACATACAAAGACCTGCAAATAGAAATAGAACAACAACAGCAAAAGAAAGTGAAGGTAATACTAACAGTAATAGGTGTCCTGGGTGCAATCCTAAAGCATCTGGAGCACCACTTGAACACCATTGGCATTGACAAAATCACTACCATCAATTGCAAAAGGCAACTTTACTTGGAACAGATACTGTTAACACTCTCAAGTAACAACATCAGCCTACCCTGGGTCAATAAGTGGATCAGTATGCCAAATCCAGACTATCCAACTGGCTGACTGGCTGACCAACCATAATCATCTTATGAAAACAATATACTTTAATGTTAGGATCTCTTTATTTTGTGTTTATATTTCATTTGCTCACTATGATCTAATGCTAATCGAAATATATAAGCAGACATATAGATAAATGGGACACATTCCACCGCCAGCGACAGAATGTACTATAATTAAATGGAGCACCAAAACACAAGCAACTGCCTGAATCTACTAAATTTCACAGTGGTTTCATTTTCCCTTCTACTTACTGGGAATAGCCAAAAGATTTAAAAAAAAATCACTCAGTAAGTCAAACATATTTCATTCTGAATGTTTAACATTTCTTTTTATAATATTCATTTTTCAGTATTAATAATTAAAAGTTAGCCCTACCGCTTTTCCTCCCAAGTATAAATCTGTAGTATATAACCAAAAAACGTTTATTGTGTCTGACACTTACTTGAGAAAGTATATTACAGGTTTATTTATAGTCTCTGGAATTAAGCTAGTAGACTATCTTGGAATAATGATTGCTTTAAAAAATGTTTGTGGAAATGAAACATGTGCATGATATTGCCTTGCAAGAAATAATTATTTAAGCCAGGCTGATCAGAGAAATACTATTTCATCCTTTCCCTTCACTGAATATTTTTGGCCACAATATTTGATTATAAATAGTAGCAAAATGAGGAAAAATTGATTGAAATGAATCATACTTTTTTTTTTAACTACAGAACTTTTGAAGACTCAAATATATGTTTAGATGTAGCTCTGAAATGGGCTGCTTAGAATAAACCTAAAATGCTTGTTCTAACAAGGTAACCCACGTAAATTCAGGACAAAGAAACCTTATAAAGAGTTCTTTGCAAACATTGATATTTAATTTGCTTTGAGATAAAAAATGTAAATTCATCATGATGGGTGTTAACACCAAAGCAAACTTTGCCATTGCACAAATCGCATTGTACCCTGTTGTCAGATCTTTAACAGTGGAATCTGCCAAACCATTATCGAAGACACCAGTCCGTCTGGCCGCTGCTGCTTGCATTTCTTATTCACCCTTCTGTGTCCTTGTCCTCCAGAGATGACTAAGATGGATATTGCTTTCCCCTCTCTGGATTTATGTCTTTTACTCTGGTCAGGGGAGACTTCTTTCAAAAGCTCATAGGCAGCACTCTCTTCCGGCCGAGGTTCCGTTGTGTTGGATCCGTGAGACAACGTGAGCGACCCAGACGATGAAGACAAGTCACTTTTCTGCGCAATGGATCCGACTGAGCCCCCCAACCAAATGGCATTGTCATTGGGGTTGTTGCTCAGAGAAGAATTGGGCCTCTCAGGTCCAACACCCTTTTGATCATCCTCTTTCAGGCCTGAATGAGGACAATTCAGCCTGGATTTTGACTTGCTTTTGTTCTGCTTGCTTGTCACAGAAGCCGTTACCAGGAACTTGATAGGGCCATTATGGGCATGATAAGATACCATGCCTCTTCCTGCAATCAAAAGAAAAAGCACACTGTCAGACACACCCATTTTCATGCAATTTAATTCCTTTCACCAGCTGCTGGTCCTACAGCACTGAATAAAAATGGATAACTTGTAATATGCCTTTCATATGTTGTTAGATCAACATTCACTTCAGACCTCAGCTGTGAAACAGAATTTTCCACGGGGAAAAATTCTCAATAAGCAGAAAAACTAGCTCATGATCGTAGCCAAAGCTCCAGCCTCCTATGCTTGTTTCTATCTGCAAAGCAAGCAGTGTTAGAGCTGCAGAACAACCTTGCCATTGGAAAATAGTACCTAATTCTACCAGGATTTATTTCTATGATCTCACCCTATTACATAAATAGACCAATGAGTCTCAAATCACATTCTGACCCTTTCTTCCTGATTCTTGCTCAGGATTTAGGCATGCAAACAGATTTAACACATATGTGTTCACTTGGCAATGAACATTATGTCTCAGTTCATATTATGAGTTAACAAGAAGATGCCCATCACCTACCTGCCCCACACTTATCCTCCCCACCGGGAAGAAGAAAATCAGAACTGTCGTTTAACTTAAAGTTCCTGGTTTTGTTTTTTTTCTTAATACTTAAATAAGGAACTGTGTTATAAAATAAACACAAATCAGTTATGAGTGAGTTAAGTTCAAATCTTCAATTGTTTTTGTGGCTTGCTTAGAAATATATTAGCTGGATTTTATTCCTCCTACAATAGAAGGACAGAGTCAGGAATGTTTACATCTAGTGGGTTTTTTTGCAAGAGTGTCTTCAGACAATGTATGTCAGAACTTACATCATTATATGCTGGTTCATCAGCTTAATGTATTGGTGAGGCTCTCTTGAGACTGCCATATCTACTGCAAGGAGATCCAAGAGAAGACGTTCTTGATACCACATAATTTTTGGGGGGGATGGTGTTCACACATCAAATGTGTTCTCTTACACATTTTAAAGGTGTTATAATATAAATCACATTTTGATATGTTGAACTGAATTATTAATTTGTAACTATTTTTAATTGGGTATATTTTTAATTGGTTAAGATTTTTTAAATTGTAACCAGATTCTTTTTTCCACTTTAAAAACAATGAAAATGCAGAATGTAAACCTTATAAACATGGTTTATAATATTTAATTATAAAATCCACAGCTTAGTGTTATGTATCATATAATCCAATGGAACATACATCCTCTGAAAGTTACCATTTGTTTTTCAAAGAGGCAAAGCTGAAATTAGTATTCAGTTCATGCTTTGCTCTCTTGTTTTTATAGCAGCAGGAGACAGGAAATCAGCTGACCGCTTTTATCTTAATTTTGCTTTTTCCATCATCCATTGCCGAAGACCTTGTTTTCAACAAAACTTACTCTACACTTACAACACGTAATCATGTTAGTGCTGGCAACAGT
>JANHFL010005746.1:136401-148682 GCA_032468155.1 Oxyrhabdium leporinum | reverse complement strand
TTTGATGAAATGCTTCAAAATGCAACAAGTGAAGAATGGTTAACAGCTGGCCAAACATACTTGATAATGAAAGATCCAGAAAAGGGCACAGAACCAAGCACTATCACCCAATTACTTGTCTGCCAACAACGTTCAAAACTTTCCTTTCCAGACAAGGATAGTGTTTATGAAAGCTGCAATATATTTCAATCATTCCTAAAATGTAACTTTATTTCCAGCTGAACAGTACCCAGTAACCACTGAAATGAGTAGTATCACTGTAGTTGGCATGAAGCTTAGAACAAAAATATTTTCAAGTGGAGCTGACCTCAGCTTGAAGCTGGGATTCCAGGAAGAATCCAAGCATCAAAAACATAAACAGCAAGGAAGGAACAGTGGGTAGGAAGCAACAGCAATGCAATGCAAAGCGTGCCAAATAATTTGTTTCAAGGCCTTGAAAAAATTGAATATATGAAAAACGTGGCTAAAGACTTCACTTTGGGCTTGTTAGCAAATCACCAAATTTAAGGAGCAACATGGCTGCAATTTTGCTAGAAAGGGGGTGGGGGTGGGCAATAATAGGGGGGACGTTGGTGTGAGCAGGGACCGAGAGGCAGGCCACCCTGGTGGTTGCCCTACCAAAATGGAACAGTTTAACTTCAGAGATCAGGATGGACTCATATTTTCCTCTTTTTTTCCCCCCCGAAAATGGCAGACAGCTTCATTTTGCTGGTCCTATGAGGCATAAGCAGGTATTTGTTGGGTTGCATTTTCCCCCCGATTTCTTTTTCGTTTTGTATTCAGTGTGCTTTACCTTTTATGAAGTTTACTAGAATGGAAGGCTTTTATGGGACTATTTGTTCTTACTGATTACAAATCATCGGAGTCTAGTGATTGAGGGTAGTCTATGAATGTTGCAATAAATAAATTGGATCCCAGCTGGCTGCATCACAGAAATGAGAAAAATGCCACTTTGAACAGGAGTTAAGAAGCTGCATCTTTCTTTGCTCCACTTTAAGGCTGCATAAATAACGAAGCTTGCTCAAATCAAAAGCCTAGCTACCCATTCATCTATCTCAAATTCCTGATTCTCCTGCTTGCTGGCTAGCAGCACCACAGGAGGAAGTTGTACCAAAATTGCTAATTGTCTCCCCTCCCCCACGTGTGTGTGTGTGTGTGTGTGTGTGTGTGTGAGAGAGAGAGAGAGAGAGAGACAGAGACAGAGAAGGGGGAGGAGAGAGAGAGAGAGAAAACATATCTTTGGATGAGTATTGTTTTCCTCAGTGATTTCCTCAAGAGGTTTTTTTCAGAGAAAAGAGAACTAGTTTTCTGGACAGTTAATGTTTCCTGCAATCAGTCTTTTATCTAAGGTAGGGATCCCCGGGAATTCAAACTGATCATGCAATATGGAACAATGAGCAGCTCACAAGAAAAATATCAGCTGAGGACACATTCGTCAGTCTGTGTTAGCTTGTGCCTTACCCCATTCTCACCCAAGAACGCTGAAGTGGTCATGCACTTGCACTCCTATCTCATATATGTTATTTATTTAAATACAAATGAAGTCAGTGCAGTCATTGAAGGTTATGAACCATCATGTCGTTGTTTCTATGTTCTTTCCCACATATGTGGATATATGCATAATTTTCTATTTATTCATTTATTTTGTCATGTTTATGTAGTGTATATTGGATGTGATGACTGTTTGAGAGCTATATGCAACAAAATTTCATTTTAACGTATGCCGATTAGTGTACATTCAAAGTGACAAAGTTATTCTATCTATCCGTCTACGATCCATCACGTGCATTGGTAGATAAATATTTTTTTTCACTTTGCAGTCCATGGATGAGAGTGAGAGACTAGCCCAAACCCAACCAGTTTTCATGTCTAGGGGAGGACTGGAACCTGGATCTTCTTCCTCCTATTCCAGTTCCTGAACCACTCTGCCACAGTGACTCTCATCCATGCTTACACATATATCCATATATGCCCTTAAAAAAAACATGTGTCTAAGACTGTTCGGCTTATGCTCTTCTGTGTCCTTTATATATACAAATAGAGACAAAATTTAACCCTATTATGAGTAACAAACTTGACCATAATGGAACTTGCTCTTATAGAATAAAGTTTTTGGAGACCTACTTTGGTCTAGTGCAGGCCTGTCAAACTCCCGGCCCACGTGTTGGCCACGCCTATGCCCGGTTTAGCAAAGGGGAAAAAAGTCCCGATACATCACATGACGCCATGATAACGTGAGTTTGACTCCACTGGTCTAGTGATTACGGCACCAGGCTAGAAACTGGGAGACTGTAAGTTCTAGTCCCACCTTAGCCATGAAAGCCAGCTGGATGACTAGTCACTCTCTCTCAGCCGAGCTCACCTCACAGGGTGATTGTTTTGGGGGAAAACATGAGGAGGAAGGTGTGCTGGTTATTTGTAATAATAATAAAGCTGGGAAATAAATAAATAATAGAAGCAGCCCTACACCATACTTTTCCTTCCATGTTAGCTCCCACTATCACATAGCCATGGAAGAAACCAGTTTTCTATTTTGACACATTCCAGGATTATGATTGTCCAAGACTGTAGAATTGATCATGAGGAAAGGAAGAAAGTATAATTTTGCAATAAATAAATAAATAAATGGTGATATTTGTATGTTATGCATTCATTTTCTATCTAGCTTCAGGCAAGGGGATACCGGTGAGACTCCTAAAGGCAAAAACATGGGGATGAAACGGCCAAGATCACTCTACAAGAATAAAATGCTCTAATGCATATCACAGATCGCCCCTTTTGAATGATTAAATGCTATAATTAATATTCAGTGACATTAAAGTCATCCATTACAGACTGATTTTTATATTTTACTAGTCATGTCAAAAACTCACTAAAGAAACTCTTTTTTATTTAAGATGGAAACTGCAACAATCGTAGAGGGAGACATCTGCATAAAGCGAAAGTTATGAATCAGAAGATTATGTACAATGAGGAATTTCTACTGAAGATGGAGCGAACTCCTGTCACTTGTCCCAGCTCCTAGCAGTTTGAAAGCATGCAAATGCAAGTAGATAAATAGGTACTACAGATAAGCATGCGGGAAGGTAACAGGATTCTGTGTTTCACAGTACAGTCTCTTTTGCGGCACAATGTCATGCTGGCCTCACTCCAGACAACACTGGCTCTTTGGCTTAAGAAACAGAGATGAGCACCACCCCCTAGAGTCGGTCGTGACTAGAGGGTAAAACCCAAAGAGACCCCTTTATCTTAACTTTATTTTCACATGCAAGTTTGATTCAAGAACAGACTTACATTTTATATAGAAAATTACATTAAAAGCCACAAAATGAAGTGCTTAAGTTTGGAAAGGGAATTATGCTTACTTCTACAGCATGACTTTCCGTATTAATTATAAATATCTGTCCACCAGAAGCAGCCCAGATGGTTTCTTCCATCACAAGAAGACCTCTGACAGGAAGAACTCCCAATTTCACTGTTTTCTGTGGTTCTGAGTTCCAGGTCCCATCTTTTGCAAAAAAGAAATGAAAGATTTAATTTTTAAAAAATCATTTATGTAATAATTACCTTGATATACTTATTAATGATAAAATATTCTTGCCTCAAATGGATTTTTTCTACCTTTGGTTTTATTCCAAAACCATGTTTACCAAAGTCTATAGCCAGAGGGTGGTATTTAAAAGTATTGTATTGTATGTTTATTTTGGATGTTTTTTACATTGGTTTTCTTGTTTTAAAATGTTTTACTGTTTTATTGTGATATAATTTTGAACTGTAAGCTGCCCAGAGCCATTGACTGAGATGGGTGGCTATAGAAATTGAATGAATGAATGAATGAGTCTTTAAACCCTTACATAGGTATTGGCCACCCTTGTATTTTCAAATATTACAAGAGGAAGTGAATTGGATTGTTAAAAATAAAATCTAAGTTGTTGTCATGCATTAGCATTTTAACCCCAAATGCTTCGTTTTATAATTGGAAATATTCCACTATTTGCCAATCTTCCTCTCAACATTTGACAGTTGTCTTTACACAACACTCACGACACAAAGAGAAAGCAGGAGTTCAAAGTAATATAAAGCTAATTCTGGACAGTAACTCAGGATTTGTCATGAATTCCATTTAATTAAATATAATATCCTTCCCTCTACCCTCCAGCAATGGAGAAGAGTTCTCTTCTGTTTGATTTAGCTAGTATTCATCTTACTGTTCAATAGCTTCCTTATTTTCTGTATTGTGTAGCACCACTGGCATTTCAACAGAGCTGCTAAATTGGCTCTGTGAACAGAGAGTGTTAATTGAGTAGTGCAATGGTGCATAAACAATAAGAAAAATGATTACATACTGGCTTGTTTTTATCTCAGCAGAGCAAGACTTAAAATACACAGCAATAGTTAAAAGGAATTCAGTTTTAACACTTTTGAAATTAATGTTTACTTCAGTGATTATTCAGAATTATGGCTATTATGAACAATTGAAGGGATCCATATATACTAAGAGCAAAACAAAAACTTTTCATGGTGTTAGCATTGTAGCAATTCCTCCTCAGGAAAAGACAGAACCCTATTCTGTGTTTTAATTCTTCAACTGACATAAGTAGTTGGATAAGAATCACCAAGACAATAGAGCTGTACTTATGTTATTTATTATTAAGCCCCTATGCTTCCCATTTAACCAAGGTGACTCTAGGCAGCTTAAAGTCATATAATTAAAATACAATATAAAACCTTAAAAGAATAAACAAAAACCAGACATTTAAAATCCAGTTAAAATTCAGTTGTATTTGACCCTTTCACCATTATAGTTCTCTCTGAAATATAAGATCATTTTACTGAATTCTAAATAGTGAACACTACCCAGTTCAATATGCCAATACTAATCAATAAAGCTCTGAAGAAATTGAGATACATGAACCTGCCCTAAACATACAAAATAACTTCTAAAGTAATTATCTCTACCTGGACAAATGAGATTGATGAACTCTAAAAGTGGCAGAGACTTTTTGACAGAAGCGCCTCAAAAAGTCCTCAATTCTTCCAAGGGAGATCAAACTACCCTACCTCAACTAATGCTGCACTGTCAAATTGAAATTCTACTGGTCTTTAAAGTTCTTTTCTGGTTTCATGATGACAAATGCTCTTTTCTTTCCATCTTTATGGTATAAGATTCTGTTAATTTTCTTTTAATTGGTATAAAATATCTGAATTTTGTACACTGCCCCAACTGCCATTGGAAGGATGATTTATAAATTATGTCAAATCAGTAATGTTATTTATAAATTATGTCATATCAATAACTGATATTGGAAATATCACCAGAACATGGAATTACTACCTCTGAATCAAATAAAAGGGGTTTCTGGGCAGGACATTAAAGACTGACCAGTTTATTTTCTCTTATGCCATGAGAACAACTGAAATATAACACATGAACATGAATGTGAGTGTTAAGCAGCATTAGAAGTGGAGAGAAATATATCTGTGTTTTGGGTTTTTTTCTTCTGCTGATACTTAAATAAAACTGCCAATGCCAGGAATTATTGGCAAACTTGGATGAAAAATATTTTGACCTGCAGAATTAAGTAGTGCAACTTAGATTCTTCAAAGTCAACTTGTACCAATTATTATTGGGTCAAATCCTCTGTCCCAGCCTTTATTATACATCTGACAAAATAGGTCAGCATTTCATTAAGCTGCCTCTTCAGCATGATTGGAAAAGCAGCTTGAGCTGACAAAGATTATAGTTACAAAACTGGGAGAAAGAGTGAGATTTCCTTTGTAATCTAGAGTAAGAAATAATTTTGTAATTCTACTTATATTTGCTGCAAAGGAAATTAGAATCTCCTTTTTTTTATTTCACCTACCTTCCTCTCTATATTATGATTGGTTTTTTATGCTGTTTTAACTTTTGATTGGGAGCATCTGATTGGTTACCAGATAGGCAGCTGTACAAATGTTTTAAATAAATAAAATTAATGTGTCATGTTCTTGTAAAACTTTCAATAAAAATTGTTTTGAAATGTTACAAAGTGGGAGGCAGCAAATACGTATCTGGGAAGAAGGGAATATGGAGACCACTATATGTGCTTTCCTTAGACATAAAAGGAGCTACAATCACAGCAACCCAAAGCACATTGAAACTCTGCTGAACAGAGAACTGCATTAAAGAGAGTCCATTGGTATGTAATGGATGTGCTTTATCTCTCTTCTTAATATATACCTAGCTATTTGTGATATAAAAAAGGAAGTTTTAAATATATGATGCAGATAAATGACTGCACTATTTGCAAAAATATGCCATCCTACTAATAAGAATATTGAGAAGTTCAACCTTCACAATAATTAACAGAATTGAGGCAAGTACTTGGGAAATCCATGTCCTGTCTAAGATGACAACCTACCAGGCAGGTGTTTTACTATTTGTAATCTTGCTGCATAAAGAAACAAGAACTGCACATGTGTTTGATAGATGCAAGGCTGAGGGAGTCAAAATGTCTCCTTTTCTCCCTTTCTCCATGAACCACCAAGATATTTCATAATTTTAAACCTCACACTATACATAAGATCATTATTGCAACAGAAGAAAATATCTGTAGCTCACAATTGAATTGTGGAGTTCTTGGTGTTCTTTGATGTGGTTGTTTGCTTTGAGACATTTGATTACCCAAGTTGGATTCACCTTGATGAAGTTAGCTAATTGGGTAATGAAATGCCTGAAAGCAATCAACCACACTCAGAGGGCACCAAGGAACTCCATTGATCATTATTTTGATTTAAATGTATTAAAGGTTAACAGAAAGTTATTCCTCTGTTTTTAATTTAATAAGGACCCTCATTTTTTAACAAGTATATACTAGACCATTTTGAGGAAATCAATACATGGAACAGGAAAAACTACTGGCTTAAGCATTTAAATGACATTATTTTTCAATTAATACTGCTACAATAGATACTTTAAAAATAGTGTGTGCGTGCATGCACAAGATGTAGCCTTAAAGCTGTTTTATGTTACATCTTAAAATAGATATATTCATGCCACCTCTTAGAAAGATTTGGAATTAATTCCTTATGAACAAAACATGCAGTAATTACATAGACTTCCCCATCCTACTGCTTCCCAGCAGTGAAAAGGCTGCAGTTCCCCTAATTTTCAGACCAGATGAACAAAAACTTTCAAGAAATGGCCAGCCCACCTGAATTCTCCTCAATTAGAAAAGACTATGTGAACCGTTAAAACTACTGTGAAAGCTGCCATCAGGAATGTCAACACACAGTATGTTTGTGGTTCAGGAACCTATTTCTAATGGAAGGCTTCCTATTCTCAATCTGCATATATATATATACAATTTCTGATGACCGCTGGTGCCGAACAGCAATCCAAAGTGAAAATGTGAATATGAATTTAGGAAAAGAAACACAGCAATGAAATCTGTGTCAAAAATACTGCAACTCAGAAACCCTTCTGGAACATTCCCGTACCTTCCAATCTGGTGTAGATTGCAATGTTTCCGTTGACCAGGCCAGCAAATAAATGATGGGTCTTGTATGCTAAGCTCATCACAGTAGACTTCTCGGGAGCAAAGAAGTGTTGAAGACGGATTTTCTTGGACCCTTGACTACTTTTGTAAACAGAGATGCTATTTAAAAAGAGCAGGAAATACGTTAAAAATCATGATATGAAAAGGAAAAAGGATTCAATATTACATTCAAAAATTTCTTCCTCTCTATGCCATTTTACTCTTCGTTTTTTGTAACACCTAATGCAGGGCTGTGTGTATTACACATAGACGCACACACATACAGTACATATGATAGCACTGATGTGCTGGGTGACTGAATGTAACGATGCCATGGTATAAACTCTGTATTAGATGAAACAAAACAAATGGATATTATATGAGTTTCTTAGATTAGACATAATTCTACATGGGTCAACATTCTCAAAAATAATATTATTGAAGAATTTAGAATCCAAATCAAACTCGAGTAATGTTTAAGTCAACCTACAAACTCTATTTCTATACCATTTCAGAAATTACAAGGAGAGAATTTGTCAGCTACAAAACTCAATGTATACTTTCTGAAATACTTACATAGAGACTGGAAAAGCCAGAGGGAACAATACATTTCTTCTAATGCAGGAAAAGGAACACTTTCCACTTGGAATACAATATTTTCTTTATTATGCAGAATTTTTCAATATCTAGACCTACATATCACGTATCTGAGTCTTTTGAATAATAATTATTATTATTTTGGCCTACAGAACAACTGGAACCATGGTGCATGGAATTAGTGAAAGAATGAGAATGAGAGACTGACCATCAACATCTAAAACATTTCATCAAGTTTAGGGCCACATTACTATAAAATACTTAATATGTTTGCTTCTATTTAGTTGTGGCAAATTACCAAAAATTACTACCGCATTTTTTGCATTATAAGACGCACTTTCCCTCCCCCCAAAGTGGGTGCAAATGTGGAAATGTCTGCGCGTCCTATAGAGCGAATATTGTGGCAGGGGGAGGGGGGTTGGTGCGGCGCTGGGGAACGATGGAGTCTTCGTTGCTGAGCAGCTGATTGGCGGTTGGATCGAAATACCGCCGATCAACTGTTCTAGGCGGTGGGGATTGCGGCCGCTACCTATCACCACCTGTTCGCCGCCGCCCGTTCACTGCCGCTGCCAATTGCCACCACCCGTTCACTGCTGCCCGTTCACCATCGCCCGATTGCTGCCGCCCATTCACTGTCGCCCAATTGCCGTAGCCCGTTCACTGCCGATGGGCAGTGGCAAATGGGCAACGGCAAACAGGTGACAGCGAACGGGAGGGTGGTGAAGAACAGGCGGCAATATGTAACAGCAATCCTTGCTGCCTAGAACAGCTGATCGGCAGTATTCCGGGAGGTCGATCCAACCGCCAATCAGCTTCTCAGCAGCAAAATCTCCAGTGTTTCCTGGTGGTGGCGGCAGCAGCTCAGCTCAGTTGACCGGTGGTGGGCACAACGGAGTGGAGCCCTGACGAGTCACATGCTGGGGCTGCGATAACATGCTGAAGCTGACCAGGCTGTTTGCTGCAAGGATGCTAGCCAGATGACTACCGGATAGATGCTGGGAGGCAGAGGCAGACTTTTTTTTCTTGTTTTCATCCTCTAAAGCTAATGTGCATCTTATAGTCCGGAGCGTCTTATAGTGCGAAAAATACGGTATTTATTTTATTTCTGAACACATCCCGCTGCTTGCAAAGAATGGGAAATCATCCTCATTTGTTTAAATGCAACATAACATTTACTATAGGGGTGTGCAGACTTTTAAGTAAATTATATTTTTCAAAATAACTAGATAACAAAATAAAATAGATTTAATCATTTGCTAGAAGTAATTGATTTAGTACAACACTGGATTTTTAGCTATCTCTCTCTCTCAGATAAATAATCTAAAGAAGATTATAGAGATAAATAATCTACAGATTATAAAGATAAATAATCTACAGAAGATTATAGAGATAATCTACAGAAGATTATAGAGATAAATAATCTACAGAAATGAGACACGAGTATGAAAAATACCTTCCTTCTTCCATGCCTAGACAAATAGTAGGCACACTGAGGGGTTTTGTAGCCATGTCTCCAGATTCACGAAACATATTATTTGATTCTTTGGATTTCTCATCTTCTGGAATGTAGACCATACAGAGAATTCTTGACTCCACATTGAAGCATTCAATAAGCTTTGGACTGGAGTTTTGAAATGATACAATGGCGATTTGTCCCATTTGATTAGTACAACTGCCAATCTGTATTATAGAGAAAAGTTTTACTTTATTTCATAAGAAATATCTCTTTAACCAATAACATTCATGGTAAAGTTAGTTACAAAAAAATCATTAAATTTTAAATAGTTAAATTAAGGAGTTTCTGGAAACTGGACATTAAAAGAAAACAATATTACATGCCTATCTTACTGACAGTTTTGTTCTCTAAAAGAAACAGTCTTCATTTCTTTAAAAGCATTATGTACTACAAATACATATATACATCTTTAATGTACAAGAAATAGTGACATTTCCAGCTTTTGTTAATCCTACAATATAGACATCATTTCATATCAGATCATATCGCCAATCATTACAAGTGACTTTTTGCAAGCAATGATGATGATCACCCGGTTTCAGAAAATTATTAACTTTCATGATTTCATGTTGTTAAATATATTTCATAACTTCGGCTAAGATTAAAAACATCTCAGTCTATCTGTACAAAACAGTGTACACGAAGTCAGATGCCCACAACTATTTGATTTGTGAAATTATTTCCTGAATGCTCCCCATTCATTCTCAGGAACAAAAGTCTCAACATTTTAAAGTGTTAAGAGGGAGTACACTTTGAGAGCAAGTGATGATTTGCAAAAATTCACATAGGTGAATATTGGGCACAGAAAACGTCAAGTTACAAAATACACGGTTGCATAATGTCAAAGGATCCACCCATACCCATACTTTCTTGTTAATATTGACTGTCAAGGGCCAAATTAGACAAGATACTGGGAAATCATTCTCTACCCTTAATTTTTTGAAGTGTTTGGAATGGTTTTGATATGCCTGATTGTATATTATGTAGAATGGATGCTTAAATCTTTCCTAACGTGGATATGCCTCCCATTCTAACAATTTCTAAGAAAATAAGTCTCAAGAAAGGCTTATAATGAGAAAACTGTCCTAATGCTTTCATGCACTAAACATCACCTGTCCTTTATTCAATTTTCATCTTAAAAAAGCTAAAACCAAATGACCAGACATTTTTTAAAGAACACAGTCATCAGTATGTAATCCAGCTTGGTATATTTATATCTGTATCGATATCTGTATCTTATCTCTATTTTTCTTTCTTTTTATGACCCTGTAATCACTTTTTATCAGGCTGGAGTCAGGGTGACTGAATGGAGCTGAGCATTTACTGGCTGGATGCCCTTCCTGATGCCTACATGGAGTTCACAACAGATATTTTCTCGTTAGCCCTGACTGAGAAAAATCTGTCACTGCCTAGGATTGAACTCTCAACCTGTCAACATCTGTATAATTGTGAAACTGAATTCACAAAAGTGAATGAATTTCTAGACTATTATTCCATTCTCTATAAATGCTATTATGTGAACTTAAAAAAAATTCTTACCCATAGAAAACCATACTCTGTAGAAAGAGAATCGGGATCACTTTCTTCACATAAACAAGGTTCAGGATTATAAGCAGCACATTCAACCTTAACACATAAAATAAAGATTCTTAGCAAAAACTTCATATATTTTAAAAAATAAAATAAAATAAATAAAAGAAAGGAAAAGCTTTTCTGTCCCCTTGCTAGTTAAACTGAAGCCAATGAGTAAAAGAAAAATGATTTCTATTTTGCAAGCTCATGTGGCTCTAATGTAAATACAAATGTATATTATTAACCACTTTTTCTAACAGTTTTTATTTCTATGTCAATTTTGGATTTTGACATTAAATAAGTTAGTAAAATATGCTTCCAGACCAAATAACTGATAGAGGAAATAAACTTAACTGTAGGTAAAGTAAATTAGCCAATGCATGTTTCAATTTGTACATTAGTTATTTAGCAAGCAAAATTAATGATATTTACCTTAAATTCCTGTTGTTTGGCCATCATCACAGGCATGTGTTTCACAAGGAGTGGGTGTTTCTCTTTTTTAATCTGATTTCCATCATCATCTATACAGAACCAACCCAGCAGATTTTCATCAGCTGTAATGGCATAAGGGAAAAAATGTCTTTGTTTTCAATAAGTAATTGCTATGTTTTTATGTTATCAATTAAATATGAATGACCCATATTTTCTAATAACTGTCTCTGTAGAATAACCAAGTAATCAAATGTTTTCTTCTAAAGGTCCACAAAGGTGTTTAATAAAGGCATAAAGGTTAACAATGGGAGGTTCTACAGAAATTTTGCAGCCATATGCTGCTTATTCTAGAAGGCAACTTATGCTTATTTTGAATGCATTTATGCATTCAAAAATCTCTAGAGAAAATCCCTCATGCAGATATCTACTTAAAATGACCTTCCAACAAATATATTAACTTTGAATAGTAGTGTAAAGGAGTGTGATGGGTTGGTCCTTCTTCAGATCTTAACCGCAAGGAGTGTTAGGCTATGTCCAAAGCAGAACAAATGAATCAGCATAATGAGGATATATAGTGTTTATTATATATATTAGCATTTGGGGAACAAATTTTGCATTAAAAAATAATGAGAGGGAGAGAAACAGAG
>JANHFL010005746.1:106321-119808 GCA_032468155.1 Oxyrhabdium leporinum | reverse complement strand
GTAACATCAGTGATGATGTTACCTAGTTTGGGTAATGAAACATCTGCAAGAAAACAACCAAGCTCAGGGAGCACTAAGAACCCCTCAGATATCTAGTTCTTTCAAACTTTCAAAGAAAGATTGAGTTTCCCAATGTTCCTCATTACTTTCTTCTGACCAAACAAGAATAAATGTTTCCCATAATTTGAAATTAACTGAGGTTGATGCAGCTTAATGCTTCGTTTGCCTTTTTTTGCAGTCGCATTACACTGCTGGCTTACATATATTCACTTAATTATTATGCCAACCATGCCTAATTAGCTTGATGATCAACATGTTATGGAATACTGTGTAAAATGATTCAGTGCAATCAAGGTACATTATGTTTACAACAGTCCATTAAGGAATTGCCCAGTCAAATCACAAGAAAAGAATAGTCTGACAAGCTTTAATCTTGGCAAATCCATGTCTTATTCCATATTCATTTCAAGGAGATAGAAAATCCATCTGTTTTAGGATCTTCCCAGGTACTAGCATCATATCCTTTCCCCCCCTCATTTTGGAATGACATGGACAAAATTTGCCCTTGTCCCATAGTTTGCCACTTCATCAATTGTATAATATTTTTCAAAGATTATATCTAGGGGTTTGGCCAGACTAACCAACTAATTCACTCACTCATTCAAGTTCTTCATTACCAAAGAATGCACTCTAACTAGTTCTGCAGTTTTAAACTCATTTGTAACATATTCCTTGATCACATTTTTATTATTCTAAGGATTCAACTCTGCACCTTCAATCTGCCCTTCACAATTATCTGATGAGACATATAGAAGAGACTGAAATAAAATAATAAAGCGTTTTTTTCTTTAGAAAATGTTTAAGAAGCCTTATATTTTGCATCCTTTGTTAACCTCAGCCCACTCTTCCCTCGTACCACCTCCAAACTATATGTCCATGTTCTCACTTTGTGACCTGATCTTATTTTCATTCCTTGTGTTCCTTTGTTTTCAGATCTTCCTTAAGCTTCTTGGGGCATCTATTGCTGTTCTTGGTGATTTTTCCTTCTTATTGGAAATGATTGTAATTATGCTTCTAGTGTCTCATTTTTTAAAAGAACTTCCCACCCTTATTGAGTTCATGTTTTTGGACTTCTCTTTCTGTAGGATCCTACTCTTCTCTTTTCTGAAAACACGAAAATCTGCTTTCATGCAACTTCCATTTCTATAACTGAATTTTTCATCATCTGCGAAGCTGGCACTTTGGTGTAACTGCCAAGAAATGAAAGATTTTAGGGCTCCTTTAATAATAACAGTAAACAACTTACTACTAGCAATCTTCATAGTTACACTAGAGATATGCTTCATGAATAGGATGTCATTCCAGGGGCCAGAATAAGTAGAAGACAAAAGGACTGAGATTTTATATTCTTTGCTCAACAGAGTCTGACACTGGTCTAATCTGACAAGTACACATTACAATACTGCAATTTAATGTGACCAGTATAAATATGTAACTACCTGTATTGCCACTGCTTTCATTGTAGCTACTGGATCAGGAATGTTCTTGCATTCCACTCTTCTTTTCTTACAAAATATTTTTGTATTTACAAACAAAAATATTTACAAAAATAACTATAATTTTCATGCAGGTGACAACAGGGCATAGTATCATTTCTTGACAGGATTTGGCAGGATAATTGATTTTTTTTTTTACATGTATAGTATTCAATTGCATCAATATCATTTAACTAGGATCATAAAACAGGTGAATATAATAATTATTAGGGTCCCCAGAGGGACGATCACTATTGGAGGTAGTTGACGAGGTAAGAAGACCTCATCCCTGTCTCATCTGTCTCTTGTTTCTGGTTTCAGTATAGTTTTAAAATCTGAACTGGTGTAGTTTTAATGTTTTAATTATTTTTATACTTGATTTATAACTTGCAAGCTGCCAGAGTCACCTTATAGGGGAATGGGCAGCATAAAAATTTAATGAATGAATGAATAAATGTATGAATGAATGTATATGCCTAACATTAAAAATTTAAATTTTAAAAGCTTTCCAAAGCAGTTTAAAATAATCTACAGTTGAAGCCTCCTACCTGCTAAGAAAATAATTCTATTGCTTAGGCCTTAATATCAGAAAGCTCTAGTTCATGCACATTCCAGTCAGTAGCAGAAAACAATTGGAGGTTGCCTTGAGTCATAAAAAATTTTATATGCAGTTAATAGAACTCTGAAGTAAATTTTTGAACAATTATGCACGATGGGATGATAGAAAAGAAACAGCAATCAACCTGCTGTATTCTTTATTGCCTGAAGTTACTAAAAACTTACTGGAAACTTAACATAAATTGAGGTAGTTTAATATGATGGCTGGCACATAGATGACATGATGAGATGAGTATATGGAAGAGCAGAATAGACCTAAGAATTGCTTCAACTGAGTGAAGCAACTCTGGATCACAACTCTTATCTACAATGACATGGTAAGAGACTAAAATAAAACTGGACTTGTGTCCATTTTCTCAGATGTTTCCCCCTACTTAACACCAGAGTTATCAGTGTTGAGCTTCAGGTAGCTCATAGTCTCCTAAGTGCAAATGTCAGTTGGTGGACTCTTATGGAATATCACAAAGGGAGGCCTAGGAGCTAAAAATTAGACTCCTCATTACTTACAGGGTCCGGTCTTCCAAACAGAGGTTGAAACTATATAAAAGCTTGGCCATTTAGCTAAACTAGAATCCAAACTAGCTCCTCAGAAATAACCCTTGATGAACAGTATCAAAATTGGCCAATGGATCTGACAATAACAGAATGGGCCATCATTGACCACAGAGAGAAGTATAGTACGTCTCCATACTATATCCCTATGCTAAACTCAAAGTAATATTGATTTTAAAGAAATCCTAAAGTTTGTTTCAATGTTTTATAAGAACACTAGGAAACACATAATATGCAGGAAATTAATGGTTTAGAAGTTGTGACTGTCGTATACAAAGAACAACACGGGTGACTCTAAAACTAAGTAATAATCCTATGAACTAAAGGATAAATTCTGCGCCTTCAGGTAAAACTCAGAAATTAGTCACAGAATTGATTTTCAATAACAAAACAACTAATGCTCAGATCCTATTACCATGTTAGTGTTGGCCATTACTATTTAGCAAACAACCAAGGAAGATGGCAAACTCAAGCAATTTTAAGAATTGATACATGACTTGCCTGTAATAGAAGGATGAACTGAGGAAAACGTTGTATGGGCTTCATCATTAAGCCATAAAGCGTGATTCTATCAGGACTAGATTCTTGACATTGCTGTAATAAAAAAGTGGTTTTTTTTATATTAGCCACTGAGATTTTCTCAAGAGAAACACAGATAAAATGTATGTCTCATATTTTGGCCACTTAATGAGAAGAGAGGATTCATTGGAAAAGACCTTGAAGTTAGGAAAGATTGAATGCAAGAGGAGAAGGGAACAGCAAAGGATGAGATGGTTAGATAGTGTCGTTGACACAACATTAATTTGGGCAAACTCTGTGAGACAGTGGAGGACTGATGGCCTGGTATGCTATGGTCCGTGGGGTTGCGGAGTCTGACACAACTTAGTGACTGAACAACAATCATATAAACAGATACACATGTTCATGAATAGTCTTAAGGCTGAGATAACACTGGATGTTCAATATTTGTCAAATGATTAATCTGACAGTCTACAAACAATCACAAAGCAACCAAAATCCAAAATGCTCACCTTTAAAAACTCAAGGAAGGCAGGTTTCGTAGCACATGTTTTCTTGAGAATCCCCACAGCTATGCTAAAATTGATTACATACTCACTGTAGGCATCTAGTACCATGGATTTAGAGAACTAAATGACACAATAAAATAAAAGCACGTTATCAGTCAGTTACAATATAGAACACATATTTCTAAAATAGTATTCAAGATACTCAGCATATAATCAAAACCTGTAACTTTTATTTAAAAACATTTGCCACTTTTTAAGGATCTCTATAAAAGGCTGAGGTTTTACCGAGAAATCTCAGACATGCTATTTCCATAAAATAATATTGTTTTGGCATTTGCCTTTAGGATTATACCTCATAATTTCAGTGTCACTGATACTATGATACTGTGTTGTTAAGAGGACAGCCTGAATAGACTATGACAGCAATAAATCAAGAAATATTTGATTAAATCCTGTATCATTTAAGCAAGCCATCCATCTAATGAAGTGAGCGGCAGTTTATAAAGCCTATGACACAATATGTTAGTCTGAAAACATGATACAATAGGTCTGGGAAATCTAATTCTGAAACTTGTTTTATACCTCTGTCACTTTTACAATACTTGGATAGGAAATGAAAAGGAAGAAGAAATCTTGGAGTTGTCAACTAGATTGGGAAGTTCAAACAAAGTATCAGAAGGCAGCAGAGGTGAATCACTTGCATATCCTTGCCAAGAAAACAAGATGGATGTAGAGGCTTTAGTTTTAGGATCCACAATTAATTTTTCCTACTTGAAAGATATGCAGTTAAGATTAAAATAAAAATAGAAATGAAAAGCCTAACTTTCTGAATCAATTAACAATGGGAAAATATTTTCAAAAGCATGTCTGATATTAGAATGAGATGGCTTCCGAGTTTATTTACCTTTCATTTGAAATTGTTATCTACATTATCAAAGACTTAATAACCAGCAAGGTTTAAAAATGTAGCTTCTGTTAAGATCTTAAAATCGAATGCTTCCTGTTGCTAGGAAACTATTAGCACAAACTCCAAACCGAGTCCATTTAAAAATAGGTTCAATAAATGTAGCAATGCATTTTTTTTCACTGCAGGGATTTTATGGTGTCCTAAACACTGCAATACACTTAAAACACTTAGCTAAGTTTAAACTCTCCCAAATCAAGTGATAGTGATAGCAACTGGGGATGACATTGTTAAGGTATTTAAATTTAGCAGCTGGAGCAGTGGGGTTGTGCTGTGAGCCAGAACACAACAGTTGTAGTTGATTGGTACCAGACTGCTGACTCCTGCGTGAGGCAATCTGCGCTGCGATTGGTTGCTATGGGCATGGAGGCGGAGTTTCCCCCCCCACCCCCCGGCGCCCTTTTCTTCTTTGTGCCCCGGGCGCTCTTACGATTTACCTCACGATGCCCCTGTTTGCCTGACTCTCTTGTTTGGTGCTTGTATCGACATAAAATATATTTCTTTATAGAAAACTCCAAGTTCATGTTAAGCGTCTCTGGCTCCGTTTGGACACCTGCTGCATAAATTCCCTGACATACATTAACTTTATTTTCTTCACAGCATTTATAATTTATCCCAGTGCCAAAGGAAGAGAAAACTAAAAACAAAAATGGGAACAAAATAAGCAAAACGCTGCCACCGTTTGTCTTGAGGAGCGCAAAGGAGTCTGACCTGACCTTGGGACAGAGGTTTTTCTTCTTCTTTGGAATTTCACTTGTTCAGCCCGTTTATGAATTAAACAGACTTAAGTGACCCCCAAAAGCTATGATTGTTCACGTACTGAGGCGACAAAGACATCCCCGATCATTTCGACAGAATCCCACTCCGAGACACGGCTTGCCAGGGCCATCTGAAACATTGAATGGCACTGAAGAATTTCTTTAATTCGATAGAAGACCATCTTCAGTTTCCTCTCACTCAGTAATTTGGGCTCCATCTCTGAAAGAGGTTTTTCATATTGCTAAAATTAAAAAAAAAAAAAAGGACATCAAGTAGTTATTAAAAGCTACAATCAAATGAATTATCTTCACAACTATAAACAAAAACATCGGCAATAATGAATTACACAAATGAGATTCATTCGTCCTCGGATTTATTTGGCTTCAAAATGATAATTACTTACCTCTAATATTCTTTTCAGGGCATCCACATAGTTTTTCTCACTGTCAACCACAGCGCCTAAAATGTATCTTCGCACAACCTGTCAAAATATATTAAACATGGCACAATCATAACACTTAATTTGCCATTCGAGGACATCTCTGCACAACCATTAACTTTATTCTCCCTCAATTAGTCTTTGTCACCTCTGTCTGATAAAAGCAGGGAATCTGGTCAGTTATAACTCAGTGAAACCAGAAAGACAATTTCATGAATGAAAAAGTGTGTCCACCATTTCAGAGACTTATTCCTTATCTTTCAACTTCATGCAGAGGTAGGCCTCGGCTTACAATCACAATCTGAATCGGAATTCCCATTGCTAAGCAAGGCAGTTACTCCCAATTTTATGACCTTTTTTTGGCCATTGCTGTTAAGCGAATCACTTCAGTTGTTAAGTGGCTCGTGCGGTCATTTAGCAAATCTGGCTTTCTCCATTGACTCTGCTTGTCCGAAGAGGGCTGGGAAAGTCGCAAATGATGATCACATGACCTGCGATGCTACAACCATTGTAAATGTACGTTGGTTGCTAAGCACCTGAATTTTGATCAAGTAATCGTGGGGATAACTACAACGGTTGTAAGTTCAAGAACCGATCATAAGCCACTTTTTTGTAACGCCACTGTAACTTTGAATGGTTGCTAACTGGATGGTTGTAAATCAAGGACTACCTGTATACCATTCCTGCTACAAGCATCTATATAGGACATTTAATTTGTGGAAAATTACCTTATTTAAAAAAAAAACATGAAAGAAAACTTCCAGAAAAAAAGAAAAAGAAACAGGGAGAAACAAAAAGGTAGGCTCAATGAAGAGGAAAAAACTCAGTCAGAAGCTAAAATCATAATTATTTAGCAAACAGACATCTTAAAAACTATGCAAAGCAGCTCATGTTAAATGTAAGGTTTATCTCTCTTTATATATAGAATTCTTGCAATTTAACAATTTAAAGATCTACTGTCCTTTAAAATGATTTTATGCCTGTCTCACAGTGAAATCCAGTCTTTTTTAAAATTGTACTGCTAATAGCAAAAAAATCATAACTTCCAGTTACTCATACCCAGAATTACCTTTTGGTTTGCACTGCACTGAATAAAAATATTTTTCCTGCAGTGCCACATTCACAGACAACTAAACCTGCTGCTTTGCTTAATTACACACCAGTCTCTCCACAAAGATGAAAGCAGATGGAGAAATTGCAACTCCAGAACAAGTGCCAGTAGCTATTTTAATCCTATCTGCAAGAAGATGGAGGGCCTCTGTAGGTTTTAAAGTAATCTCTGCTAAAGCTGCAAAATGGCAACTTATATTTACATGTTTGCAGTTTTTATACTTTTAACTAAAAGAATTATATATATTTTGCACATGAGAAACAAAAATAATGGGTTGGGGGAAAAGCCTTCATTCATTGTTTCCACAACTGTAAATACCAGCAAGTCATGTTTGTTCACTGCTTTGATCAAACAACTGCATACAATTTAAGTAAGAAATATGATATAAGATCTATCAAGAAGAGTTAAAAAATAGTTTTAACAGTGGTTAACAAAAAGAAATCTTTCTGAACTAAAAAAAAGTATGCAGTAAAATCCAGCAAAATATGTAGAAATGGCTCATTTTGTGGCTGATTTTGCCACTCGAAGGAACAGCACTCCTATAGTACAATTTAAACAAAATTAGGATTATAGGACAGGAAGCATATTTATATGTATCTGCCAGGATGCTTCTAAACAATAACTGGGTTCATATACAGGTAATCCTCCGCTTACAACAATTGAACCCAGAATTTATGTTGCTAAGTGAGATATTTGTTAAGTGAGTTTTGCCTCATTTTACAACTTTTCTTGCCACATTTGTTAATCACTGCAGTTGTCAAATGAATAACACAGCTGTTAAGTGAATCTGGCTTCTCTACTGACTTAATCTGTCAGAAGGTCACAAAGGGTGATCACATGACTCCAGGTCATAAATATGAACCAGTTGTCAAGCATCCGAATATAAATTACATTACCATGGGAATGCTGCAATGGTTGTAAGTGTGAAAAATGATCATAGGTTACCTTTCACAGTGCTGTTGTACCCTTGAATGGTCACTAAATTAACATTGTAAGTTGAGGACTACCTGTATCACAGGAAACTCAGAATAATCCATAATAATGGCTTAGCATCATTTGTGAAGCAGGTATCTATGGTCTGTAATACAGCTGCATATAGTTCAGTTCCATAGCAAAAAAAGGTAGGATGAGAAGTCTTCAAAGAATGGAGACAAGAAATTGACAGGTCTACTTTCCATTCTCTGGGATCATTTATCATACTTCTCCAATCACACATTGTTTTTGGGGCAGTCCTTTGCAGCAAATATCATCTCACTCGGTTCGCTTTAAGTCAGTACTTCATGTTCTCTATGAAACTGGATTAATTGCCTGCAGGTTTATTCCTATTCTGCTAAAAAAAATTCTTAAAAAACAGTGAGGCCGTCATGAATTCTCATACCAGCTAAAGCAGGTAGAAATCTCACTTTGAAATCGCCCCTCAATAAAAGTCAAGCTATTTTCTAATGTGCCAAATTGAGCCTAGACCTCCAGTCAATTCAAACTTGGACTAAATTGTTTAATCAATCATTTCTTATCTAGGGAAGAAGCAAAAGACACACAAGTGATTAAGTATGCCACCTGGTGGCAAACAGCAACATGTTCAGAATTACATCTTTTTCATCCCTATAATATATTGACTTGTCTGTTACTAATTGCAAGATTTGAAGAAAATCACCAACAGGAAACAACATGTCAAAATATAAGTCACAGAAGTTCATGCAATTAAGTTGTATTTTAGTTTCTCTTCAAAGACTCTACTTAAGGGATTTATCACATGTCAGGATTTGTCTCAACAATCAAGACAATTAATTTTATTTGAATTTCAATTTAGTGAGAGACAAATGTACATAAATTAGACATAAAATGTAGCAAAGTGAATTTACTGTTAGAAATTAAGGTATGTACAAAAAGACTGGGGATTAGATTTCAATAGTATCCATTCAGCACACAAACCTGTTGTTGGGATAATCCATCTGGCATCGGAGTCATGATTGCTTCTGTATGCATGCAATCTACATCAATAAATAGCTCCTCTTCCTCTAGACAGGTAGCTCTGTGTTCTAGAAATAAATCATAATAGAATTTCATCCACATGTATGTAAGAGTAACCAGTCCTAAAAGTATTTATTGCTCAGATAAGATTTGCATTTGTTCCACCATCATTGAGTAAAAATGTTGAATTCATTGTTCTAAGAAAAAATGCAATATACATTTACCAATAATTTTTATGCAACATTTCTTTTGAATAATTAATTCTCTAAAGTCTTTATACTCTGTCCATGAATCCACAATGCACAGAATGCAGTCATGCGTCAGTGCAGCTCTACACAGGCAGGGGTTTTGTAAATCACATATTTGTTCTTCAACAAGTCATTGGTAAATACATGAATGAGAAGGGAGGCTGATTGTACATTTGCTGGTTTAGGGATAGAGATGACAACATGAAGTCTTAAATTACGGAATTGAAAGTTGTTCTGAATGTGATTAACAGTAGTATAATGTGGAAGTAGAGCATGTGGAAGAATAAGTGGAATATTTAGCAACTGTTTTAACCTTAAGGGCGAGTTAGATGGATCTATGATATACATTCATGGAAAAATGTATTCCAAGTTTTCATGTGTAGTTTTTTTTTTAATGTAGATACTTCATATCTACATTACAATAGTTCATATTGTTAACTGAGATGCATGGCATGGCATCTTAATGTAGATACTTCATATCTACATTACAATAGTTCATATTGTTAACTGAGATGCATGGCAATGAAGTAATAATTTGACAAGGAAATGGAGCAAAGAACTGCTAGTTATACACATAAATGGCAAAACTTAGAGGAAAGAATAGATTTGTGTATCTTAAAATGTTTACTAAAGATGCAAAAAATGGAAACATGAATTTTTAGACTTGCAAATGCTACTATAAGTGTAACAGTAGCATGTAGTTCATTGTGAAGAATGTTTCACAAAAGAAGCAAAAATGAGCTCATTTAAGATATTCTTCTATTCACTATGTAATATAGCAGCTTTGGATATATTAAGAAAAAAAGTAAAAATAAGTTAAGTGCAGAGGGAACAGGATATTTAAAGACCATGTATCAAGAATATATTATTTTTCTTCTATCCAATCATATCCGATTCTGGAAGACGGCTTGGAGAAGTCTCTGCAGTTTTCCTGGCAAAGTTTTTCAAAAATGTCTTGTCTCCCAGGTTCTAATCTGGATGCTTTAACAACTATACCAAACTGGTTCTTTTCAAGAATATACAGATGCTAAATAAATGTAGACACAACACAAAAAAATGAATGATCGGTATGAAAAAAGTACAGCAAGCTTGTTTGGTCACAGATGGGGCCAAAACAAATATGTGAAGAGAAAAGGGAAATCCCAAAAAAAGTTGTAGTTGAATATCTGTCATTGATGAGATCCTGAAAAAGAGAAACTTTTAAAAGTTTTGTTTAAAAGAGATTTTTTTAAAAAAAAAAGCAATGAGGGAAGTGGCAACAAACATGGTAAGAACAAGCAAGGAATAATAGTTGATAAGGACAGAAAATTTGGGGAGGCAGAATACATGGTGTTTCTAAAAACTACAATACCACAGTTTTCTTTTTCCTGTGCCATGCCTTTCATTTCTTTGCCTTATTATCTAACTCCTTTTGATACTCTGTTTAATATTGCTTGCCGTATGTGGCAAACCGGGGTACATGTTGTTTTGTGTGCGTGTGTGTGTGCGTGTGTGTGAAATCCAAAGTTTTTTCCTCTAAGACATCCATTGATGAAAATTAAATAGTCAATTTTATGTACAGTGTAACCTTTAGAGCATTTGATTTGAGAAACTGCCTCAACCGAATAGCGGAGTTGACCTATCACTGTTTTCACATCTTCAGTCAAAAGCCATAGCATGTTCATCCAGAGCAATATGATTTTAACAGCAGAAGTAACAGAAGTAACGTTAAAATGCCAGTCAAGATCGTCAATACCTTTTCCATTTCTCAGAGTGAAACTTCAATTTCAATTAATTTCAATTATTCCGTTAATAAACTTAATTTAATTGCACGCACGCACACGCGCACACACACTTTTTAAATCTTAAGATCAATTCTATTTTTTTCCAAAAATAAGTTCAGTTAGTATTTCCTTACCTGAAAATCTACCTATGACCATTTTCTGAAATAACGTGGTTTGAAAGATAAATAGTTAAACATTTCAATGCTATTTTGCTTTAAACGGTTAATTAATACACCAGTCTAAAAAAAATTTGTGGATGATCAGGGCATACCTTGACTTATAAAGGACTTAGTTCTGATGAATGATCGACCTTTCTTCACAGCCGCTTTAGTTTTTTCAAGCCCGTCTTTGGTGCCCTCCCTTGCTGCTCTCATGAGCTTCTGCATCTGCAAGACAGGGATAAACAGATCCTGCATGTTCAGTAAGTAATCAGAGTGGAATTCAAAGTGTTACAAATGTTATAGCAGACACTACATGACAAGCACTGCTTGTAAAAAAAACAATGTCGGGTTGTGGACACCAAAGACAACAACCTATTCTAATGATTAATGCCTGGTCATTAGTATGCCAGCTTTTTTTTGTTTTTGTTTTTTAGGGCATATTTATATTCCATATTTATACATACATTTATACATTATCTCGGAGACAATGAAAATATACACACATGATTTTCCAGTATTTAACCTCCTTAAGAGAATTTAAATAAGCTTTTTCACCTTGCAATTTTTATACCACCTCTTCCATCTCTCTCTAGACCTATCTTAACATCAAGATACCACATCTCCAAGTTAAGTTTAATATGCACATAAAGAGATCAGAATGTTGGACTGCAATGTTCTTAAAACATTGAAACACAACTTTTAATGCTCATTTTTATGGAACTTATATCTCACTTGCAGTAGGATGAGCAGAACAAATTAACATTTATAGAAACCATCCTACTCCTTCTTTGATTGTACGAATCTTCATATCCAGAAACTGGGGAAGGGGCCAACCAGTATGAGAATTTCCTTGCATAGCTCACCATGCATGTCCAAATTTGCAGAGAAAGAAGGGCAGTGCTCTCAATTTTCACTTGCATTTGCAGTTTCATTTTCTCTGCTCCTTCATGGAAAGTGTTTTCCCCTCTGATTCCATAACAAGATAAAGCAATGCTGGTATCCCCAATTAGACGTTAACTATTTAATGCTAAAGGATACTTATACTGAAAAAGAAAAACGACAACCACATTTATTTAAACTCAAACTCCCCCAAAAGCTAAAATCTACAGGACCTTCCAGAGAGACATCCACTGAAGCAGACCTTAGTAACGACGACTCATCTAGGTGAATTAAATTGCAACAGCATAGCCCAAAAAAAAAATCCAGAAAGAAAATTAACTATTTTTCATTCTCTAAATATTAAAACAGCAGTCCAAAAAGCTGGCATAAAACTCCTGATAAAGTTCTTTTAAGGTGAGAGCAATGCATGCAGCACCGGGTGAACACATGCTAATTTTTTTCATCAGCTTTGTTTACTAAAACGCACATTCATTGTGTCTGTAGAACAATCGTTTTAACGTTTATCTGGTTAGAAAATCAACAATGTTACCTTCAGCTCATGTTTTTGCTTTAGTTGCTGAATCTCTACTCCTCCCATTGTGTTGGCCATCAGATCTTTCATCTTTTTCTCATAGTGCTCCTTTAAACGGGTTAGGTCATGAGAGAACTGCAGCATATAAAAAGATACAGTCTTAAAATCTAAAGTGTATGTGCACAAACTGAAGAGTGCCAGATGAGAAAAAAAGAATGGCAACGTAAAAAAAAAAAGGTTACACTTTGCTCCTAAAGTTCATATACAGATAGTCCTTTATTTAAGACTACAACTGAACCCAAAATTTATGTCGCTAAGTGAGTTTTGCCCCATTTTACACCATTTCTTGCCACGGTTGATAAGTGAATCACTGCAGTTCTTAAGTTGTTGTTAAGTGAATCTGGCTTCCTAATTGACTCTACTTGTCAGAAGGTTGCAAAAGGTAGTCACATGACACCAAGATACTGCAACCGTCATAAATACAAGCCAGTTGCCAAGTGTCTAAATTTTGATCATGTGACTATGGGAATGATGTAAGAAACAGCACTTGGGAGGTTTGACATCACTGCGAGGTCGGCATAGGGGAGCGGGCTCCACATCCCCACATCGAATCCTCTTCTTCGGAGCCCCCCCCCAGGAACTAAAGTCACCCTGTAGAGGTGACATACAATGGAGGGGCATCCTGCAGGTCGCGGAGGGCGGCTGCTCTCCTGCTGGGCCCAGGGTTTCTTCCCTCTTTGCCGCCGCTGAAGACGAGTCAGCCATCATGGCCGTGAAGCTGGGGCAACCGAAGAAACAAAGACTGTGCTGGAGTGGTGAAAGTGGACAGTGATTGGACTGGGTGAGGTGATTTTTTAAAGTTTGTCTAAGATTTACCCTAAAAGAAAATAAATCCGGAAAAAGAGACTCTTTGGATCATTTTAAAGC
>JANHFL010005746.1:94770-106221 GCA_032468155.1 Oxyrhabdium leporinum | reverse complement strand
TATTACTATAGAAGGGTGTAGCAAATATTGAACAACTGAAAAATGAAGGACTATGTACCAATATAATATGTATAACATTAGAACCATATAAGCTTGATTAATGTAGTAATTTCTTTTTTATTAATATTATTTTTGTATTAATATGATTGAAACTCAGATGCCACACTGTCCATGTAACAATATGGATGTATCCTTAAAAAAAATTAAAACTTGACCAAAAAGAAAGAAACAAACAGCAGTTGGATGTAATAGAAATGGGATATTTAAGAAAACTATACAGCATACGGTAGAGAACCAATTTGGTCTAGTGGTTAAAGCAGCAGGCTAGAAACCGGATGACCAGGAGTTCAAGTCCCACCTTAGCCATGACAACCAGCTGGGTGACCTTGGACTAGACACTCTCTCTCTCTGACCAACTCATTTCACACGGTTGTTGTGGGGAAAATAAGATGAGGAAGAAATTATTAATAGTTCGTGTTAGCTACCTAGAGTTATTTATAAAAATAATAAAGGTGGGATGCCAATAAATAAAAATAAATAGTCTTTACACGTGGCCTTAGATCAATTATTAGAGGGGCATTACAGCAATGCATATATTATCTCTGTTACTTCAACCTGCTCCAATCTGGACTGATTTGTTCTGTGGTGGGGTATATGGCTATGGTTCTCTTTTATAAAGAAGAAAAACATTCAGCTTAGCTAAGAAGCAAGCTCTGTAATGTGATGCACAGCCAACATTAATTATACAGTTAGCAGGTATAGAGATCTCTGTTAGCCTTTTGCCATGAAAGATAGGAGTAATGCTAAAGGAAAGGAAATTGTGGATAACCACTTTAGACACCGCTTTCACTACAGAGTCAATGCATGAAATCACTGAAACTAAAATTCACCTTGCCTAACCCTTTTTTTTAAATAAAGTTCCAAGAGACAGGTGGATTTGGCTGTCTCATCTGATTTTCATCCTGGGATCTTCCTAAAGTATTTTAATTAGAAATTAATTATCACCAGTCCCTGGAATAATGTTTTAATCGCCACTGAAGCTTTTCTTTATGATAAAGTTGAACACTTAAGATGCAAGAATGCAGAGGACAACTGGTATACTACTTTACCAGACAGCATAACAGAAGACTTTAATCTCCCTTCTGTAAAACTCATTTGTTCTCAGGCAGAATGCTGCATCATTCCAACATTTGTGTGTGTGTGTGTAGAGCACATAGAGTCAGCCTTGACTCCTGGACATTGCTTAGAGAAGTATCTGCAATTTTGTTAGCAAGATTTTTAGAAGTGATTTGCCCTTGTCTTTTCCTGGGGCTGAAAGTGACTGGCCAAAGTCACCCATGGGACTTCATGAGCACAATAGGATTACAACCCATAGTTGCCTGGTTTTGAGAAAAGTATCTTTTCTCAAGTCATTCAAGCAACTTGTGTAGTTTCTTTTCTATTTTTCAACATCAATGAATTAATTTAGGATTCTCAAAGCCATAGAATTAGAGAACTGAAATAATTTTTGTGTGTGATATAATTACACTTTCTTTTTCTTATTAGAGTTTTATCCAGTTTATTAGAGTTTCCAGAAGGAGTTATAGGAAGAAGTTAATTACTGTCCTTATAGGTCTTGAACACTGCAATCAATTTTCAATCAATCTGGCCTTGGTCCTGAAATAACCCTAGTCAAATTATGGTTAGGGTTTTACTATGGCACTGTTTTAAAATTATGGAGCACTAACTATTCTAACTATTTAAAATTAGTTCTCGATATACCGGTAGTATTCAATTTTAAAACTATTTTTCTTATCTACATTCATAATCTTAAATATGATTCTCATTTGCATCACTGCTAAATTGTTAAACTATTTACAGTAAAGCATATTTACAAGTCTCTGATCTCACATTTCCCCTGATATTATTTCTTTCTTCACTTTATTTTCAGTTCTTTCAGGCCAGACCTGAAATGTATGTACTAAGTTTTGAAAAAAATAAAATGAAATCGACTTGCACTATAGGGTTGTGAAGCTAGAACATTACTTACATCTGAGGGTTCATCTGGTGGTTACAGAGAGTTGTAAAGGAATGAATTAAACACTGTATTAAATATTAGGATTCATAATAAGATAACAGTGTTAAGTTTAGCCCAAGAATGACAAGTATAGAACAGAACAATCCAGCCAAAGTTCAGTTCTTTATTTCCTCACAGCAATAGACAGAATCTTACCAGACTAAATCTTTAACCTACGTACCCTGAGAGGTTCTAGGAAGTGATTATCTATCCTAAATCTGTTCTTCTGTCTCCTGTCCACCTCTGGGCTGTGTTGACTGTTGACATACACACTCCCCTTGGAATGTGGTCCTTCCTTGCTGAGAAACAGCCTCTTCAATAATCCATCACACCACCTCTGAATAACTTCTATTATCCACTGTTTATAAACTACACCATGGCATATCAGGAAATAAGAGCATCCGTATTAGGGTGGAATCTAATACTTCCTTAGTACAAATCCATTTATGCAGTGCCATGGGATATTCTACCTCTTCTTTCAAAACTGCTTTAACATTTAACGTATTTGTTTTGGCCTGGAATTATGTAATGTAACTGGATGATATAACCATTGACCTACTACAAGTTTGGGAAGCACAAATATGCTAGAAAAAGCCATCAGAATTACATACTTGTCTTCTGTGGTTGCCACGCAGAAAAGAACTGGGTATTCCATTTTTACCCTCTGAGTCGCTCTGTTCTTCATAGCTTTCAAACTCACTGGAACTCCACCCATATTCTAGGGAGCTATTTCCACCTTCATCTCCATTCTCAACATCATCATAAATCATCTCCTCTGCATCCATTAAAAAATATAAATATAATTAAGTTCTACTCATGGAAAAATTCTATCTCAAATATCTATGACCGTAAATGAAAATCTTTGTTATTATCAATCCAAGGAATGAAAAATAATGAAGCAACTTCTAAGGAAAGGTCTATTATCAATGCACCAATTTTAAAATTTGGACTTCAGGCTCAGAATTTCTTACAAAATATAATCTCTAGGAAATGCACCTTAAATTTAAAAAGTCATAATTTTAGTTTTTAAAATCTGAACATAAACTATATTTTAAGTGTGCGTATGTTTGACTATTTTCTTCCATTGCTTCATCTCTTACAAACTCCATTTTCATTTATCTATCCATTTCCTTTCACAATTCAAAGGTTATTAATTATTTATATTATTGAAACAAAAAAAACCCATTCTCAATTAAAAAAAAATATTCTTTTTTAATATTGCAAAATCATAAAACTCAAAAACATTATATCCTAGGCCCTGGTTCACCAGGACAATTTTTCTGAAGACAAAAACTATAAAAGATGACCTAAATTCAAGTGGAAGGCTATTTCGAAATACAGATGCTGCCATAGAATAGCACAATCTATGCATCTCCATGAAATGCCAGTTTGGTGTAATAGTTAAGGCATCAGAAACTGGGAAACCATGAGTTCAAAGCCAGCTGGGTGACTTTGGGCCAGTCACTTTTTCTCAGCCCTAGGAAGGAGGCAATGGCGAACTATTTTTGAAGAACCTTGCCAGCTGCAGGGACATATCCAGACTGCCTCTGAGAATTGGATATGATTGAATGGAATAAAAGCGGGGGGAAACATGCTTCCATACTATGTAACTCATGGAAAGTGGGATTATTAGATGTTTCTCCCTGAGAAAATAAATGCTCCTAGTCAAGTTTAATTTGACAAGATGGCCTAAGGATAATCTGGAGCCAAGTCATACTAGTACTCGGAACTGCACTTGGAAGCTAACTGGAAACTAGTTCAGATCTTCTGTGCCTGCCCTGAGATAGAGCACCGTGGGCTGCTGCACCTGCAGAAAGGCAGGCGTGTTGCACTGGTGCCCGAGCCTGCCCAATCCTCTTATGTCCTGGGTCTGTCTTGAGACAGTGGGCCACCGTACCTGCAGGAAGGCAGGCACACCAGCAGGGGGAGCCCTGGTACAGAGGCCTCAGCAGTCTCTCTGATTCTCTCTGATGCATCTTTCATCGTCTGCTGCTCCCCCCTTCTCTCTGCCTCCTCAGCTCACTCATTAGCTGGCACTTGGCTTACCTTCCTGCTTGCATGTGCATGCACAATCCCCGCCCACAGTTGGCAAACGCTCCAGTGCATCAACCCTAGAGGTGCTATTCAGCCGGTTTGGACCGGTTCTGGCGTACCGGTTCTGGCATACCGATTATAGAAATTTTGAGTAGTTCGGAGAATCTGCAAATACCACCTCTGGCTGGCCTTGTCCCCACCCACTCGTTGGCTGGCTGCTCGCCCTGCCCGATCGCTCGCCCCGCCCTATATATCTCACCTTTGCCACGCGGCCCAGCTAATCTCCTCACCTCACCTGCTCTGCTCACCAAAGTAAGCATGCCACCCACATCTGGAAAGAGCTGCGGCTGAGAGAAACAGCATTCAACGTGGCAGCTGCTTCTCTGTGCCACAGAGCTTTCCAGATGGGACTTAGAGGAAAACGGCAGCTCACAGCTGCTAAATTACACAAGACGCTCTCCCAACAAGAGCAGCAGCGCCGCAGCGAGAAGCAGCCGCTGCCCCGGAGAGCAGAGATGGAGTGGAGCAGGCACCGAAAGGCTGTTCAGTCAAGCCTCGGGGCATGGCTGAAGCCGCGCGCATGCACAGAAGCCATGCATGCGCACGCCCTCACATTTTTGACGAACCGGTAGTAAGTGTATTTGAAAACCGCACCGAACCACTGATCAACCCAATGTTGGAGTTTAGAGGGATTTGGTTTGGTTCTTGTGTTTTTTAAATAAATCATGATCTCTCAGGGAACCCTTAGTGACCTATCATGGAACCCTAGGCTTCTGCAAAATCTCAGTTCAGAACTATATAGTCATCCTAGGGTGAGGAGGCTTTACAAATTTTATAAATAAATAAAAGTGGTTGGGTGAATTAAGATAAACAATGCTATAAAAGAACTACATGGCAGAATAGAAATAGCTGATTTCAGTCAAACTGTGTATTGATATAACATCAATACAACTGTGTATTTTCCCCAGGTAGTAAGCACTAGCGGCATACAACATTACCATATATAGAATTTCAGAAAAAAATATATATCTAAGTTTAAACATAAAATCAAGGAATCTCTCTCTTGGCAATGATTTTTATCATGGATGACACAAAGTATGAATAGGTTGCGAATAATCTAAACATACTAAAAGAACTATGGCAGAGAGCAACAGTATGAAATATAACTGAGATCAAGAGAGTCTATATAGAGATGAAGGACCAGCAGAAAGATCTTCTGGACAATACATCACGTCAACACATCAGATAAGTAGTATTCCTAGAAAAAAAATTATGGGTCACAGCAGACATAAACTGTATATAAGTCAATATACAAAAGCACAAAAACAACAGGTTTGAGATAACACTGACTTTTGGTAACCCCTTCACTTGTTTACAAAAACATTACCCATCTGTCCTAGTGCAAGAAGGGAGGGGAGATGACATAAAATAAGCAATGAAAAGAGAAGAAAATTATCTTATAACATTCTGTTATACTGGTACATATTCAATCTGATTTATGATAAGGATAAAGAGAGGGGAAGAATCCTTTAGAGTGAGGAGTTTGCATATCACATTGTCTACTGTAGTGTCACAACAACATCACACATCACAGACATATGTGGTCTCCTATTTGTCATGGTGGCTCAGCTGCTGGGAATTGTATTTGCACAACTTCGATAGAGCTCCCTCAGCCTTGAAAAAATATGATACTTGATTTGAAGGAAAAGGTGCAGGATGGAACAACATCAAGTTAGAAAGGAAAATCATGTCTCTAATAAATTACCAAAAAATTCAGATACGAACAAATCAAACCTGACTGATGTACAATATCCACATCAAATAAAGACACCCCTTCATAAAAATAATTAGATCCAGAATAATATTAAAAAACAAAACCACACGTCCTAAATAAAGCCCAACATAGGTGTCTACAGTCAATCAGTTGAGACCAAAAGGATGTTGAAATGAAACAGCTTTTATTGGTTTGTGGAATTGAAGCAGAAGCTTCAACAGACCCACCCTCAGTGATCAGACAAGACTTGGTTAGGATGGCCAGATTCCTGGTGCTGTGTGATTTAGGGTAATGATTACTCCTTTTTGTTAGATATCATTTCTAGGGAAGTCCATACAGAGACAGAACATTCCAGGGAACATTTGAACGTTCCACATTTCTTCGGGACCACAAACTATTGCCTGGAAACTACCTACTATAGCAACAACTTCTGAAATGGATGATATGTGTAAGTTGGGAAGAAAAACACAACATTCCAGTGTTCTTCAGAACATAGCTGCTGCCCAAAGTCACTGTTAAGGGATGGGCAGTCATATAAATTATTTAAACCAACCAACCAACCAATAAATAAATAAATAAAAGCATTCCAACCTTAATACAGTTGGTTTTGTACATTCCTAATTGTTTTCCTGATCTAAATCAACCTCAAACTAAATTTTTCACTTCGGTAGGGTTTGATTGTCATGCCTATAAGCACAGATTTGAAAAATAGGTACACAATCCAGAATCACTGGCGAGCCTTCAAAAACCTGCACAATTACTGAATTATTAAATTCCTGGAGAGTAATCATCTTTATTAATTTTAATTATATGGAAATGAAATACATTTTCATTTCCATATAATTTTTATTAGACCCCAGTCATCATTTTAGGTGCATAGTCCCCAGCATGCCATTCTAAAGGCAAACAAAGACTTTGATCTGGATCCCATTCTATATGACAACAGCCTAAAATATAAGAAATATTGCAGAAGGACAGCTAGGGAAAATTAAACATTTCTTTCACTTAGAACATCTGTCGTATTTTCCCCTCTAATACTGCAAATTAAAATTGAATTTAAACTTATACCTGGTTCAGAGTCTGAATTTTCTCTTGGAACATCATCGTATATTACTTCATCAGGATCTAAAACCAAAGGGGGGGGGGAACCCTCAATGCATTATTATTGGAGAGATTCTTTTAAAAATAGTAAAAATGTGCAATACAAACTTCTATAGACTACAATAAAATAATGATACACATTCATATATTATGTTTTTTTTCGTCTAGCCAGAAGCATATTATTCATTTGATACTGCTTCACAATTTCAAGTGAGTTAACAAGATCCAAATAACAATGTTCAAAACCAGCCTCTTGATTTCCTCCTGCTGCACTACCCAAATTTCTGATTTGCATTAGGAGAAATCTGCAGAAAGTCTAGTTTTGAAATACTCTTATTTTTACAAATAAATCTGCAAAGACTTGCTTAATTCTTAAAAGTGCACTTATGTAAATGCATTCATTAGAACACATTGATGGTTATGTATCTAAATAAGCATTTTATATACATAAGCTACATACGCTTCTAATGAATGCATTTGCATAATTGCAGTTTGTAAGTAGTAAACAACTGAATGGGCATTTTAGATTTGAAAATGCATCTTCTATATTGTGATTCCTCACATTATACAATTGATCATGTGACAATTTACATTTTCAACACTGATTCCTTAATATCTAGCCTAAGTATAACTACTAGGGCAGTAATTCCCTTTTATTTTACATCCTTCTCAGAAGTATTGTTCAAACTGTAGCACATGTGCTCAGTTCTTGTCTGTGTCAAGTGCCTTTTCAGATGACTATGAATTCATATCTCTTCTTTTGCATTTCTGTCACAGTATAAAGTGTTTTTTAAAATGAACAAATATTCATTAAAAAAAAAAAGCAGGTGAGATTTTGAGCCAAGAAGTGAATGCAATTAAAACAAGAAGAGAAATTAATATCCATTCCATATATTATTTCAGAAAGTAAATTCAAATTAGTATTTCCAAAATTTAAATTCCTTGGATTTCCTTACAATGAAGAGGTTTTCTTCCAGATTCACTGGAGAAAGGAAACACACATCAAATGCAATGTTTTGTTTTTCAGGTTTTGTTTATACCGTTGAACTTGCACAAAATATATGCCTTTCAATTTATCTGTTTCATCTAACTCACGTATGTAAATAATTTCCTTATCGAGCAACTAACAAACGTTTTTTAAGAGTACTAAGATACAATTGAACATAAAATAATATTTATTTTTATGAACTGCTGTAACATTTCTGCAAACAGAGAAACAATCTCTGAATTCGGGGCCTGCAAAACATAATCTTTAAAACTGTTACAAGCTTGAAGTGATATGAAATTTCCCACCCCAACAGCAAACTGACTATTCAAACATTTTAAAAGCCTTTCAATCTTGGAACAGAATGGTTCTGTGATTAAAAGAGTGCCAAGTTGCTTGAAACAATTTATTATATACTCAAACTGGCACATTTTGCAGACAATTTTGCACTGACTACTTGGAATTTATAAATATCATCTGAATAATGAAAACAGTCCAAGCACCCAGAAGATATTGGTCCAGAGTGTAATTAATCTGATAAATGCAGTAATCTAAGCCATTGACCCAAGACTGTCGGATTCCTGCAGAGGAACTGTTGGTCATCCATACTTACTCTCCATCCACTCTGTATTTGCAGGATCAGCCACCCACTTGGCCAAGGCATTCTCATCTGTGCTCCCCTGATTATCTTCACTATAAATGAAGCACACACAGAGAAAATAAAGATGAGTTTCATATATTCAATTGAATTGAAGCACAATCTTGTTTGCAACTTAACTTGGAAAGTCCATTAAGTTTAATGGAAGTAGGAGAATATGGAATTCCATTAATTACTACAATGTTAATTACTGAATTTAAAGAGATCTTCCATGAAATGTTATCCTCAACACTATATTGTTACTTAAAAATATGCTTCAAAAAAAATCTAAATTGCTTCCGAAAGTAGTGGCAAAGAAGCCTGAGAACCCATAGGGCTTAAAATTGTGCAGGAAAAAACTGAACACACAAAGGAATCTTCTTTGATGGGGCATAAGTAGTGCTCCATTGGGCTTCAATGCAATCTTTTCAGACAAGACCTCTGACCCAGATCTCCCAAGTTACCTAAAGTAATGCTAAACACAGCTTCACTCCTCCTATTCAGAAAATAGTGGTACATTTGCATAGCATTCCCTCCCAGCCCCTCATTAGTCTGCTTCTCTCTCTTTGAGGCATCTCTGTAGGCCTATAGAGTGAGAGTCTTTGTATCTCCTTGCCTCCGTCTAGATTTTTGCAGAACAAATAAGGTGTGCTTGTTTTCCCTCTCCTCATTCTTCCAGAAGGAGGAAGAGAGAGAGAGAGTGAGAAAATGGAGAAAGCTGCTAGCAGCAATTCCTAAACTCTTCTCCTTCTTCTCCTTTCTGCTAAGGCCCTGCATTTTAGGCTGCCCACCAATAGGCAGAGCAACAAGATGGAGAAGAATCTGCTTGCCATTGTCTCGGGGTTTGTATTTCAGATATCACAGTTCTGCCTCACATGATGAGGTATGCTGAAGTTCAGGGCAATGACTGGGTAAAAAGGGGAGTCCCCTCACCTTCCCTATATTTATACTACTATTCTTTCCGAAATGATTATTCATCTAAAATATAAAGAATGTTGTCAATTCATCTTAAGGCTTTGCCTGTACAAAATACAATATTCTTTATTGGCCAAGTGTGACTGGGCACACAAGGAATTTGTCTTCAGTGCACAAGCTCTCAGGGTACATACAAGCACCAAAGTGATAAATCATAAATCATGAGATACAAGTAGTCCTCAATTTATGATCACAAATGAGCCCCAAATGAGCCCCAAATTGTTAAGTTAGGAACAGCTTAAGTGAATCTGACGCCCCCATTGGCTTTGCTTGTCAGAAGATTACAAAAGGTGATTTTGCGTCACCTCCCCAGGACACTGCAACTGTCGTAAATATAAATCAATTGCCAACTATCTGAATGTTGATCATGTGACCACCGGGATGCTGCAGTGGTCCTCAGGGTGAAAAAAACGGTCATAAGTCACTTTCTTCAGTGCCGTTGTAACTTTAAACAGTCATTAAATGTACTGTTGTAAGTAGAGGGCTACCTGTACAGTCATAAATATTATGATACAACCGACAGACAGGTGATAGTCCTAAGATACCAATATGAGTAGGTAATGAGCTATGCATGCTTCATATTTCATCTTCAAATTAGAAAAAAATATGTGGCTCCTGTGAAGTTTTGTAGATCAGTTCCATGCTTGCAGAGCTGGGCACTCTGAAGCACCTCTTGGAGACCAAATCCAAAGCACTCTAGAGCCCTGGTAAAAAGCAACCAGTTTAATAATGGACAGGGCTACATTTCTGCTTTATCTTTACTATCCACTAGCAGGTGTGAAAAATCACACTCCGGTTGCCTTGACTGCCCAGAAGCTATTGAACAAGCAATCCCCTTTAACCGTTTCCTCTCTCTGATAGAGTGGCTGCTTTTAGGATAGTCTCTTTCACATAAAAACAAGTGCCAAAGATGAACTAATATGCCACTCTGCATCAACAGCTATTTTATTTCCAGTGTCATCGGGAAGAGACAGGGTAGGAACAAACAAAATCTCTTAGCGTTACAGGAGGACTTTCTCCCAGAAATGTTTGGGGGAAAAATGGCCTTGCTTTCATGGACTCAAGAGACTTGGTGGCTTTTGTTCAAATAAGGCCATGTGGATTATTGCCAGTATGTTCCCACTAGCTCTAAATTTAGGAATCTGGTTTGGTCCATGTTGCCTAACAAATGTTTACCTTTCATTCCCCACCCGCCAAAAAGCCTGATTTGAAAAACACTGTCTGCAGCTCTAATTGGGTACTGTCCACCTGAACTGCTTATAAAAGATGTTATAAAGGGACGGTTTTGGGAAATGACCCAGAAATGAGTCACAGTAATAATTTTTAGGCACAGGGGCAGGTAGTCAGGCTGAAGTATGAAGAAACAAATGTATTGAAGAGAAAAAGCACTTGCTATAGGAACTAGAAGGAAAAATGGTTTTAAAATCTGTATAAAGAAAAAAAGTTCATTTAGTACAGCATCTTGCTTTGTTCAATAGATGGTCAAATAGATGATTTTGGAAAAATGGTAGGCATGACATTGCTACAGCTTGACTACCCTCAAAGAAGTAATAAGGCAATTTATAGCGCTAGATGTGCCAGTCTATATCCAATAATAACATAATCAGACATCATTGGTCTTCTGGAACAGATTTTGGAGAAACTTGATGAGGAGCATCTATTTCGTAGATGGATGTCATTCCATCAACAGACAGGCATTATTAACCATGGTCTGTATTGTCCCAAAGGTGCTTTTTTCAAGGGGCAATTGGATTTTCTTGGTTTTTTTGGAAGACATTTCGTTTCTCATCCAAGAAGATTCTTCAGCTCTGAGCTAAAGAAGCTTCTTAGGTGAGAAGCGAAATGCCTTCAAAGAAAAACAAGAAAATCTAGTTGCCTCTTGAAAAAAG
>JANHFL010005746.1:55055-72608 GCA_032468155.1 Oxyrhabdium leporinum | reverse complement strand
GCCTGTCCGGCATCGCTTTGGTCACCTTTGCAGTCGTCTCCGGGCACCGTCACCGTCACCACCACCACCCTCCGCTCCTCCGGCTTCACCGACGCTGAGGTCCCCTCCGAAACCCGCAAGCGGTCAGCATTTCGCTCGCCCGCCCGCCCGCCAGCTCACGGCAGGATACCCTGCCGAGCCGAGGATGTCGCTGAGACCTCGAGCACGATTGGAGGAAGCCGGGGAGGATTCGCCCCCTCGGGTTGGCTCTCCCGACTGCCACTCCAGCAGCTGCTCCGGCTTTGGCAGAGGCGTAGGGCGCCGTGAGGAGCGGAGCTGCGCCGCTGCCGCCGCTCCAGATCCTTTCCTTCCACCCCCGTACACGCATGCATCGCATTCCTCGATGCCCACGTGACCCGCCTAATTGCTCTCGATTGTAGAGCTGGGCTGCGCGGAGTAAAGGCGGCTGCTGCTGCAGCTGGCGTGTGCGCTTTGAGACCGGTCCAGGTTGTCCTGGCTGGTTTCTTTTTCTCTCAGCAGAGGCTGCTTACAAAAAAAAACAACCCTGTGCAAACACCTCCATTGGCACTAAAAACAACTTTGGCATTTTCACCTCGTTTTCCACAACTTTCTGTGGCCCTCTGAGGAAAAGCATTAATTCCAGTGGAAGCCTGAGGCATCCCCACTCTGACTCGCCGCTCGGTCCGCCGCCTTACACAGGCGGTGAGCTAAATCTGAATGTCTGTTTAAGCAGTTATGTTGGCTTAGACCACAACCCGGCTGTGTTATTTATAAAGAGCTTAGAGTTTCCTGGCGGCCTCTCTTTCCAGTGATGCTTTCAGTCCTAGATGGGGTAGTCTCCCATAGACACTTAAGGGATGGTATTTCCTTAAGATGAATAGAAGTAATCACAGTTTTGTGCCGTAAAAGTTGCTGAACGGGATTTTTTTGTTGTTTTTGCTCTTAACAATAATTGCTATTTGGGAAATGGCCCAACAATAATCAAGATGATTTACTGTGTAATTCTGCAGTTGTGCCAACAGGTAGCTGGGCAGTATATACATTTAATACATGAATTATGGACTATAGAAATAAATGGACTATAGAAATAAACCAACATTTAGATCCAGGCAACAAGCCAGTCTGTCAATTTTTTGTCGCAATCCATGGATCTACAGCCAAAATGCAGACATGACTTGGATGCTGTATTTGATTGTGCAAGATAGTATTCACTGCTCCGAAAAGCAGACCCTGCACCTGTGGGAATTATGTGATGATGATAGAAATGATAATATATGATAGTTTGGTCTAGTGATTTAAAGCATCAGGCTAGAAACTAGGAGACTGAGAATTCTAGTCCCATCCCAGGTATGAGAGCCGGCTGGTGACTTTGGGCCAATCCAACCAAACTCACATCACAGGATTGTTGTTCTGGGGAAAATGGGAAGAAATATTAGGTATGTTTGCCACCTTGAGTTATTTATAAAGGTGGGTTAAAACTCTAATAAATAAAAATAAAGAGCATTGTCATCTTTTTGCCCACTTCATAAATAGGGTCCTTTAAAGATTGATAAAGTAGTTTATGATTCCACATTGTTGCATCTAGAAGCTAAGTAAGCTGCATCATTTGAATTTCCGTATACCACAGGTGTCAATTGTACAGGGCCCTCCTAAAACTGGATTTTACTAAAAAAAAAGCTTGTGTTCCCAAAAAAAGTATACATTTCTTCCCTTTCACCATGTCTTTTTTTTTCCTGGGCAATAAAATTAAAATACACAATGAGGTGCCATCAGTTGTCTTCCAAAAGTAATCCAGGCATAAATCCTTTTTATTGTTAGTTCCATATTAATTTACATTAGTACTGACGGGTGGAAACCATACTGCATCAGCAATAAGCAGCACTGCCACTTATCATATGTCTAATCCTCCGGTCCCAGCAAGGCAGCCTGCAAATTTAGCAAGAGAGATCAAAAATATTACTCACAGATTTCCAGAAACATAGTTTTTATTTTTAAACCAAAATCTCTAAACTACAATGTTTCCAAACACAAGGGGATATGGCTTCAAACATAATACTATAAAAACATGAGTAAAAGAAATGACTAGATAAGAAAGGTTGAATAAAGAGATGGGGCTTTAGCCTTTTCTTAAAACAGAGGAAAGGGGGCAGGTACAGAAGGTGAAGACTTCTCCATGGAACTGGAAACAGCTGGTGGCACCATGGAGAAGTCTTCACCTTTTGTACCTGCAATGAACTCTTTAAAGGCGATCAGAATTCTCAGCTTATGAAATAGGGTAGAAGCCTATTCATATACAGATATGTTCCAAGCTGTTTAGGAATTTATATAGAATTTAACTTGAAACTTTTCCAAACAGGAATCATGTGCTCCTGTCAGGAAGCACCCAACAGAAACCTAGCTGCCTCATTTTTCCCAGTGGTGGCTCCTTCTTTACAGAACATCATTCCCCATGCGGCACAGCTGGCCCCCACCCTATTGCTCTTCCGAAAGGCCCCCAAAATGTTTTGTTAGCAGGCCTGAGGACCACCAGTGAAGATGGAGCTGATCAAGTGGCTGATTTGACTGTCTTATTACTGCCATGGGGGGAGGGGAGCGGGGTGATTTTTTTTGAATGGGTTTTGAATATAAGATGATTTTTTTAATGTTATAAGCTGCCCAGAAGTCATCTATATGTGACTTGGGTGGCTATATAAATTTGTTTAATAAATAAATAATTCTAGACCCATAATCATTTTTAACTTCCTTCAATTATCTAATTGGGAAAAAACTGGAACATGGGTAATAGTAGCCAGATTAATTTTTTTCAGAGAAGGGATGCAATTGATAGATCATCTGCAGATGAAAAAAAGGTGTTCCTTGACACTATACAAGCCTGAGGATCAAGAGGAAACCAAGGCTGTGTTCCTGTTTCTTCAACTGGGGTGGGACAAAACTTAGAAGTCATTTAGATGATGCCTTAGGCTGGGACAGCTGATCATTTCAGTCAGCCACCAAGATTAGCATGAAAGCAAACTTCCCTGCTAGGAATGAAGGAAATGAAAGAATGCTGTCCCTTCTTTCCTATTTTGTTTTTATTGGGATGAGAATTGTTTGCAAAGAGGATATGACAGGAAGCAAATTAGTAAGCCACTAATATAAATGAAAATCACATGCCAATGATGTTGTAGTAACATATACTCATCCAAACCACTCTAGAACTGTTAATGGAATATATACAGCAGTATGGTTTGGAATATAGAATCAGATAATATTTTTTAATCCTGCCTTTATTATTTTCATAAATCGCTCAAGGCAACAAACATACTTAATACTTCTATTTTGTCTACAACAACAACCCTGTGAGGTAAGTTGGGCGGAGAGAGAATGATCTGCCCAAAGTCACCCAGCTGGCTTTTCATGCCTATGGCCGGACTAAAACTCAAGAGTTTCATGGTTTCTAGCCTGATACTTTAATCACTAGACCAAACTGATGATATAGAAAAGCAGTATCTGCAACAGGGTTTAATATTATTGCTAAAAAATCAGATACCTGGGAATTTACTTAACAACAAAAATAGAGATTTCTTTATGAATAACTATTTTCAGACTTAGAAATGTATAAAGGGAAATATATTAAGATGGAGAAAGTTAAATGGAAGGGGAAAATGTTACACTTAGTTAATATCATGCTAAAAGAAACTACTATGTTTTACTGGTGGTATATCAGACTAGTACTGATTGTAAAAATATATCATTTCTTCTCTAAATATTGGAAATGCGGTAATAAGGCTGGATCACTTTTTTAACATTTTGTGGCAATGCTGTAAAGCCCTCAAATTTTGGAAAATGACTTATAATAAAATGAAACAGATTTTAAAAATTAAATTTACTTTCCAACCTTCTATTTTTTCAGTTAAACTTTACCAAATGTTACAAGATATAAGAAGCTGCTTTTCTTGAGCTGTGGTGGCATAGTGGTCAGAATGCAGTATTGCAGGCCAACTCAGCGCTCACTGCCAGAGTTTGATTCTGACTGGCTCAAGTTTGACTCAGCCTTCCATCCTTCTGAGGTTGGTAAAACGAGGGTCCCTATTGTTGGGGGCAATATGCTGACTTCGCAAACCGCTTAAAGTGCTGTAAAAGCACTATGAAGTGATATATAAGTCTAAGTGCTATTGCTATTTTGTACACAGTAACAACTTCCAGGATGTTTTGCCTTTCATTGGCAATTACGTACAATCCCTCTGTAGAAGAATAACAAATTTAAGTTGTGGGAGTCTGCATGAAAGTTAAAAGTAGCCTTATATTTGAAAAACAAATCAGATACAGAATTCAGTTCTATGTGGAAGCTATTCTTGGATTACACTTCCATATATGGTCCTATACAGCAGCCAATATTTGAATTTCTTCAAACATAAGCTTTTAACATTTAAGTTTGTATTTGATTTGCTAAATACAGGGAGCTTTTTAGATGAGGTAGAAAGTATTGTAATTTTTAATATTGATTTATTAATACTAAATGTTACTTTTAATACTTTACTTAATCTTCTAATACTTACGTATCTCAATCCTGCGTATTTTAAGCTTTTTATACTTTTTTCCCCCTGACTGATTTTTAAATAGAATTAATATCAGTATGCAGATGATATTCAGTTTTAACTCTATCCCAGGCTGACCCAGTTATATTTTTGGAGTACTTTTGCTGTGGAGGGATCCAAGTGAAAAAGTTTTCAACTTAACCCTAACAAGACAGAATTGCTTTGTGTTCTAGGCCTTCCTAGATGAGAACTTCCTTTAGTTCTCAATGGGATTGCACTGCACCAGACAGGACCAGGGCACAACAAACCGTGGAGGAGAGGGTATCATGTACTCACAAGTCCAGGTGGCAACCAGGACCAGGAAATACTTTGTGCACCAACTGCATCCTTTTCTTTCTTGTTTGGCAGCATTACTCAGTCACATCTTGGTCTCCTCAAAGTAGACTGCTGCAATGCGCTCTATGTAGGGCTGCCCTTAAAAGATTATTCAGAAGCTGCAACCGGGATGATCATTGAGGCAATTATTTACAGCTCAATTTATAGCTTGGCAGGGTGCTCTGGCTCCTTGTAGGCCATCATGTTCAATAAAAAAATGTTGCCAGCTATAGAACCCTTCCCACCAGAAGGGGCCAGATTATTTGCAGAAGCATCCCTCTCTGATCTGTTTTGCCCATCTAATTAGGTCTCACAGGGTTGGCATAGTATTAGATCAGCGATGGAGAACCTTTTGGGCTTGGTGAGGCAAAAGTTCAGAAAATGCCTAACCTGACTCTGCTGGCATGTCACACAGAGACCCTGAATAAGAGATAAACATTTCTCTATCCTATTTTCCCCCTCACATACATACACACATCTAAGCCACCCTGAACAGCAGCATCTGGGTTCCAACCTCAGCCCAAGTGCTACCACTTCCACTCAAAAAGGCCACCTCACATTATTCCCCAGGCGTGCAAGCCTTGGGCAGTGGTACAATATTGCCCCGGTGGTCTAGCACTCCCCAAGATTGCTTACCTTCAGGTGGTGTTCTCTTTCTATTGAGAGGCTCCTGCAGCCTACCTGAAGTTTCTCCAGGTCATGTGAAGCGGCTTTCGAGAATGCTCTTTCGCAGCCTCTGCAAACTGCACAAGAACAGGGTGTATTTTCAAAAATAGTTGTTCTTGGGTGTTGGTGAACACTGGTGTGTCACCTAAAATGTTGTGGCATGTCACCTTTGACACACATACGACTTAGATGGCACCATCTAATACTGTGATGTTTTAAAAATCAGTTTCAGTTGAACAATTGAGTAAAGCAAAATACTGAATTATGAAATCAAAATAAATAATTTTAAACCAGAGGTTTAGAAGTTTACAGCAATTATATTTTTAATACACAGATATGACACTTATCAGAAATAATTACATTTAGAATAGAAAGTAATATGGATTTTAATGTTTAACGCAGTTTTAATAATGAAGACATTCTGGAGGAATAAAACAAAAAGATCTTTGCATAATGCTGAGAAATTAAAATAGGTGCCAGACTGAGTTTCTATGGGAAAGAAGCTCCTCTGGTCGCAATGAGTGCATTCACATACTGTCTTATAAACTAAGTAGAAATACGAACACTGTTGTGAGACACATGAAACCAATCAGCATCCATTTTGCAACTGTCAAAGCTTTACCACACAGGCGATGTAGAACACTTTGGCTATTTGCATGGCGAAGGGGTGTTCAAGAGAAAAAATTCTCTTAAAACGTCTGAGCCCATTCCCCAAATGGGTTGCGATTCCTCCCACTTTAATATGCTATTCTCGCATGCCATATCCTTATTATAAGCCAATTAAGACCCAAAAACGTGGTTTGAATTTGATAGCTGGCTTTCCTCTGTCAGAAGAAACAGTTAAAAAGAACTGCTGAAGCTCCTTCTATGGAGAACTGGGAGCTTTTCTGCTTGTACTCCCCAAACAGTCCAAAGTGGAAATTCCGTGTTTGTACTCTGACCTCGTGGCTTGAGTTTTATAATCACAACTGGACCACAGCAGGTTAGTAAGGCTATCATAAATAGATCACAGAATAAGTAAACTGATAGATTTGGAAAATGTTAGTGATATATAGACAATTCCTTCCTTGGACAATTGTGAACAAGATTAAACCGAACAACTAACATCTTGATATAAATATATAGTAAACCACATTTGAAATGAAGGATGCGATTTGGATGGTGTGGTACCATTCCAGAAAAGATATGGAGTTTGAAGATTACAAACCATGACATTGATTCTAGTTTTTCCTTTCCACGAATGGGCAAAAATATTGTACTCTGTAATTTACCAAGAGAGGGAGAGACTAAATGGAGATATGATAAATGTTTATTAAACACAATAAATAACAAACAGCTCCCTAGACTTCAGGTAATATGAAATCATCTGGAACTAGTTCAGAATTGACCAAAAAAAAGCATAGTTTCTTACAAAAAGGCAGCAGTTCCTACTGGCTTAGGCATTTTAAAAATCACAGACGACAAGACTGTTAATGGCTAAGTACTGATTTAGGTAGTACTGAAAGCTGTTCCAGATTGAATACTGACTTTCCCATCATGGTGCCCTCCAGATACACTTAATTTCCAAACAATACTGGTTTACACAATTAACACCTCCAAGTAGCACCACAAAGAAGTCCATGCCTTTTTTATTCCACATACAGATATCTAGAAGTATCTGAGTGGCTACTGTGATTGACAGGAAATGAAACTAGATAGGACTTCTGGGCAATTGCATTTCAATATATTAGGAAAAAATGATTAAACTAAAAATGCTAGAAAATATTTTGTTTACTAACAAAGTACATTTCACTGCTCATTATTTTAACTTCAAGCAAAAAACTGTAAAGCTTATTAAATAATCAATTTTAAAAAGGAAAGAAAGCAATACATTTATTAGCACAGTCAATTACGGAGGAGCAAGAAAAAAAACAATATAGCAAATATATTTGTTGCATAAAATACTTTAAAAGTAAAGTTCTTATTTTTAGGAAGTAGCCATCCTCCATTTGCAAATGATATGTAACTGAAAGTGGGAATCAATATAAAACACATACTTTTTTGTTGCTGCCCACAAGGAGATGTAAGGTAGAATAAAAGCATGCCAACTCAATAGCAAAGAGTACAAAGTCATGTTCAACTTTATCAATATTATTTAAGTAGGAAAGTCATAAACCACATTTTGTAATATTTCATAGGGCAAGTAGGAAAAGAGAAAGGTGCTTAATTCTCTCCCCCTCCTACTTTTCTTCATTACACAGTGCACATGTTTCTTCAAACTGAAGCTTTTCTTCAAACTGAAGCATATTTTAAAGATCACTTGCATGAAAAAGAACTTGGAGCTGCTAAGAAATATTTACAAAATGTAAATAACCTAAACTAACTTGCAATTAAAAACAAAGAACATAGCTGAAACACCCAAGTTTCTCGTATGATATCTAGTTCAGCTCTCACATTTGAATAAAAAATGAACTTCTATCTACACATGCGATTTCATTAATTAGACTACTGCAGATGCCCAATGCCCACTATTCTTCTTTAAAAAAGTACTCTACTCAGCTATTTTATGAAAAGGGTACTGTATCCCAACCATTCTACTTTAAAAAAAATACTCTTAGAGGAAAAAGAGAGAAGTCTTATTTCTGTTGCAAATTTGTCCAACTGCCCTAGCAAAATTTCCATTTCTATTATTTGGACCTACTTATTCTTTTGGTGCTAAGCAGCAAAGAACCGTTGTAACGGAGATCTTTTACATTTTAGTCAGAATGCATAACCTGCAATCACAGGATTATGTAGTAATGCATGACTGCGTAAGTTCTACCCATCCATTTCTTGGTCTGGTGCCCATGGTCCCTAAGGCTGCCACCAAATACTGAATATGACAGCAGGATAAACTAGTACACATATACATCTTAAATATTCATAAGGAATAAAAATGAATAAATCAAATTTAATGGAGGTGTGGCCTGATTTCTTTTGGAACAGAACATAAATGACATATGTTCTTGAGTGAGAGGGATTCTAATCAAAATAATTAGCAGCAGCATTCCCAACTAAATCACAGTACTCAGTCAGGGGGAAAATATAGACTAAACTCTGAATTATTGTAGGCAACTGAGATAAATAAAGCCTCAAGGGTCCAAAGCTATACATTAGCAAGTGAGCTAGAAAAATTAAACCTATTTTTAAAAAAACAGTGGCTACTGCACATGTAACTAAGCTATGGGTTAAACATCAAATATATCTGAAATTGTTTACTAACTACTTCTCTGATTATAGATCAAACATTAGACGTTATTCCATGCATAGTGCAATTTCTCACTAACAGAAACATAGGAAAATAATATATACTGCATGTATGCAACTTTTTCAGTGGCTAAAAGACAATCTACTATTTGATTGCTTCCCATTTTTGTAAGATGCAAATGTTTAATAAAAAGGTTTTTTTTGTGCAAACTGCAACTACTTTGCTACTTTGATTAAAAACAAGCAAACTGGTAAACCTCTGCTATCTAGAAAGACATCCAATGTCTTGGTCACAAAATAAACTGCGACTTCAATATCAAAAGTGTATCACTATCCTTTTGAGGGATTGCAAACAAATATTTATACGTTCATTAGATAAATATTAATCATTATGACTGGGAAGACCAGCCATTTTGCCCAGACCCCAAGGAAAATGCAATTAAACAGATTTTTTCTGTGATTTTTCACAGAAAATAACAATGGGCAGGTTGTTATCCTCCATAAATGATGTATCAATGAGAACATTCCAATCATTCTAAAATGTCCCTGATTGGATTTTGATCCCAACCCCAACTATATTAATGGCATTTAGCCTTTTTTTCCAGGGTCTGCTTTTGACAGAATACTGTAAACATGGTCGCAATCATTTTCATCTTTGAAAATACAGATTTTCAATTTTTCATCTCATATTGTGCTACTACTCAGAAAATGTAAGTTACAGTCAAGAAAAGTACATTAGTCGCATATCATTCCCAATAACATTTTAGCTAGAAATATGACATAATTCAAAATATCAAGAATGAAGAGTATTGAAGATGATTTAAGATACTACCTTAATTTAGATTAATTATTATGCTGGTCATTAAGATTTGATTGATAAATTAACTACAGAGGTTCAAGCCAAGTTTCTATACATGCATTTAGATTATGCAAACGTTTGCCTCTCTGAACTGTTATTCCTTCCAAATACTGACTAGAGCAAATGTTTAATACTTCTTCTATGCCTAACTTTCTCAAATGAAATACTGTTCCAATAGAAATTGGAAAAAACTTCAGACTTTAACATTTTGTGCAGTCTTATCACTGCCTTTCACTAATTTTACTAGGGCGGAAAGAGAAAGAGATGTTTCAAAATATTTTGTTTACATATTTCCGTACTAAGCTTGAATATAACAGCACTCAGATTCTCAAGTATTGTATATACTATACTAAAAGAATATATACCAAACTCAATGTATCATCTTTTATAGTAGTTGTATATTCCAGATTTTATAACATGCTTGTTTAAAATAAGATGGGTCACAACTGCCATTAGATGGCAGTGTTCAACAACTTTCCATTGAAATATAGTATTAGGTTAAGGTTTAGTTTCAACAATCTTTACACAGTAATTAAATAGTGGAATAGCTATAGGTTGCTTCTTTTAAAATGCTTAGCTTGAGAAAAGTTTTAAGATTTATAAACTGAGATTGGATTATAGGGCCTGGGATTAGCAGACTAGAACAGAATTTAATTTAACAGAATTTTATAAATTATCTGTCTAAAACGTGGGGATGCAAAAAGCTGGAAGCTCAACCACCTTCAATATCTCTCATAATGAAATTGCAAAACAACTTTCCTGAGGTGCCATATCAAATTTGAATTTGTTATGTATTGGAAATAATCTTTAAGGTATATAGGCTTTTCTACTAGCCACTATAGAATATTGCATGTCGAAGAGAAACATTTAAAAAAAAATGTTAAACCCAAGTCATGACCATATTTTCAATGTCCAATTACTCTTCAAACTAAAGTGTATTTCATAATGTTCTAGCAGTGGTGTTAAACATTTGGATGCTTTTCTAGGGAAAAAATGTAATGTTAACCCTCCCTTCTCATATTAGATATTAAACTGGATTGGCATTTGGCATTCATGATAAGGTAGCAAACTGTACTGGACAGCTGACATGTTCAAAATAGCAAGTCCTGGAAGCAGCAATGTAGGTTCTAAAGATGGACAGACAAGGCAGTTTGTTTCCTGCACTTTGCTGGTTTATAGAATATTCCCACAGGTGACTAAGAATGCCCGACATTTAGGACACACCTGCAACATTTATTAAATGAGGTTAATAATATTCCCAATTAGATAACATTACTAAAAACTAGTAATTTAGATCCCTCGATAGGCACAGCTTCATATTCCCAGCTATCCGTCTTATTTATTTCTGACCAGATTTTACGGTTACCCGTAGAGATCCAAGTCAGATTCAGAGCCCCTTCTTCTCGAATGTTTCTCCATTTACTTTCACAGATGAACCATTTTTCATTGTTCTACCATCAAAATTCCAGTCAACAGGAGAAAAAAGTTGAAGAGTCTTTTTGTATGTCCAGTAGGGATTAAGTATGAAGGTAACAGCACTCAATCCTGTTAATACAACAGTAAAATATAAGAGTCCCAGATTTTCCATCACAGCATTCCAATTGGAAAGACACACCCACCACATATGGTAGGTAAGCATCATGCGGCAGTGAAACATGTGGATCATTATCCACTGACATGCCTTCCAAAAGACAGTATTAGCCCGGCCAGCCTAGAGAAAAAGAAAAAAGAAACCCAAGTTAAAATACCAAATAGATAGAACTGAAACGTATTTCATATTTCACATGACATAAGTTAAAGCATTAAAGAACCTTACTACTTCCAAATGTGTTTCAAAGGAATCTGAAACAAAACTAGCTTGTGAGTAAGAACTTGATTAAACATCTGGATGACCTTTTGGAGGACACAATGGAATGTCACCAAGAAAAACTATTACTCACTCAGGACATTACTTAGCAATATAAATCATGTTTTATGTAAACTCAAGTTAACTATACCAGTACAGTATGTTCAATTCCAGCAATATCTCAAGGGAAATATTTGAGTCAGGTCCCAAAACTGCTATGATTGTCATTTCGCCTAAACATAAACAGATGGTCAGAAACCTCCTAGCACAACTCTTCAAAATCTAAGCAAATGATACCTACTTGATCTTGACATTCATATGGAAGCATAATAACCCAGTGTTTAAATTGCTCAGTTGTTCCTATGCATTTAATTGTTCCTTAATATTTTGAAAGAAATCCTGGAGATCATATCTGCTTGGAAACACCATGGTCTGACAAAGCAGTTCTTCATCTAACATGTAATAGTAGGTAGTTCACACCTAGTTAAATATAATAAAAAGTATACCCAAATGTTTTTCGATTTATGTTACTTACAATTAAGTTCAAAATATTAATAAGAATATTTTCACAAGTGATTATCCAGGCACCTATCAGCATCCCTTTTACCTCCACTACTGACATAATTTTGCCACTACTACACCTCTGCTAATTCTCAGGGATTAAAAAAATAAAATAATGTATGGGTTATGGCCAAAGACAAATTGTCCTTTACATATTACAATGGTTGGGCTCAAACAAACTAAATTTATGGCTCAGCATAATGTATGAACCACTTGGAACCATCTATTTTTCCTTTTTTTCTCTCTAGCCCTACTTATTACTTGGGAAACTATACTGAGTTGGGGTTGGCAAGCTTATGGTTTTCCCAATGTTTAAGCAAACCTCCCATCACCCCCAGCCACAGGTTGAGCTGTTTCAGCAATATCTAAAAGATTATAAACTTCCTACCTGTACATTAAGTAATAAGCACTTGTAACACAATTTTTGACCTAGTTTTTAGATTTCAAATTTACACATAAGCATGAACTGAAATACTGTCTAAATTGTTTGCATTTCTATCATAAATGTTTACATTGCAATGCTGCTTTCAATTTGCAGTCTAAAGTACAGTCTATATCATGTATGCTATATAGAGAATTCTATTGCTTTAAAGGAATACTATTCATATATTCAATTAATAAAGCTGAATGACCACAAGTGACTTTAAGTGGCATATTCAAAAGATTGTAAAACACACTATCCCAATAAAGCAGCTTTAAGGGAGAGCTTCTGAATTGTTGCATATACAACTCTCCTCTTCTTATTGCTTTCTCTGCCACCTCCAAATGAAGGAAGCAAAAGTTTACAGATTCCATTTGCTGTCATTTATCTATCCTAATGATGCATAGTTCACTTCCCCTTAAGGTCTTAGAGAAAGAAAAGATGTTACATTATGCCATGACCTCACATGCAAAGTTTTACACAACTTCCTCAAAAGTTATGATTTTTTGTTGATATTAGAATGTAGTTGCAAGAAATAAACATTCTCCAGACAGAGCTCAAGATCATTATTATTTTCTTGGATTGGTGGTATTGTGGGGCAGTCAACAAGAAATCCACAGAAATAACAGTTTTAATCTATGGTTCCATGTCACAGGAACAAAATCCAATTATGTACGTAGTTCACAATATTGTAAAATGGGACACTATATGTATTTCATATAGAACCACATCTCATTTAATTACTTAAAACAAGCTCAGATATAACAGTAGTCTTCCAATTGGTGTGGTGGATCTCCCCCATGTGCCAAACCTATCATGGATTGAAATTCTTAATACTTTAATTCTTCATTGGAATGCACACTAATTATTAACATGAACTGTTTTAGGTCAGATTACAGTTCATGTAACTCAACATTCCTATTAGCTACAAAGGAAAAGGACAGAGCTCTCATAGCCTCCATTCCCCCCCCCTCCCCCAAATAGGACCACTGAATGGAATAGACAATTACATGGCTAACTTCTATCAGCATTATTTTGAGTCTCAAATGCTTCATCACTCTTCCAGTGATATTTCCCATCGTCCCCAAACTGGCTGGGGACAAGTACAGAAAGTTGTTTACCCTTAACCAGGTTTATTGATTCAACAATATTTTTCCAGAACAAATGTTTTGGATGCATTTGTATTCTAAAACACAGTTCTAAGTTAAATTTAAAGTAGCATTTAAATTTAAAGTATGAATTATTCAATCAGGGGTTACTCCTAGCTGTTGCTCTACCACTTAATGTTCTAGATATGAGAATCAGCTAATCTTTTCAAGTGCGCATTTATTATGACACTCTTCTGTAACAGTTACATCTGTTGGTAAATGAAGAACACTAGCAGTGAGGACTTCCAAGCAGCTATGTCACTCAGACATGGGCCTAGGCCTGATCACTCAGAGACTCTGAATGGAAATGCATATAATAACAGAGAAGAGATGGAGGATTAGATTCTAAATATGACATTCAGCAAGAAAAAAGTAAAGAGTGAGAGTTGTAGCATGCACCTTGTGGAATAAAATGCCTCATTACTAAAACGTCATGCTCTCAGAACTGCTGCAATGCTAGCCTGTTTTGCCATATGGACTTCCACTGGGGACTAGTCCAAACAAGATATGTAATTTTATGTAGCAACCATAGCTCTCCTTTGCTCACTGTTCTCTCACCTTTAAAAGCATCCAGGACATGCAGGTGAAAGGTGTACTCATCTCAAGTAGCATTCCTATCAAAGGTATGTAATGTCCAGATTTTATGTTGGTTATCAGACCCAAAAAACCGCCAAAAGCAAGAAAATGGTGAGCAACTACAAATAAATCAAATGTTTTAAAAGTAAAATTAGAGACATGAACGGCTACATTTTCCAGCAAAAAGAAGCCAGAGGCTATGAGGCAACTGAACCAACTCCAGTCCTGCTGGGAATAAACCTTGTCAGCTTGAAAAACTGGATCTAGAAGTAAAGCCCAGAAGCCAGCCACACAACTCTGAATGCCGAAAACGCCTCGTGTAGCAGCCAGATTCCAAAAGACTTTCTCCTTCACTGGCAATGAGCGGTAAGTTAAACTCAACCATGAAGACAAAAAATGTGAAAAACAAAATATTCCCAAGTAGAAAAAGAAGCCAATGGCCACTAGTGCCAAACGAACTTCCCACAGAAAATAATTCCAGGCAAATATGGATCTAGCTGTTGCCTCATCATTTGGAAGATTCATATCTTCTACTTATGTTGAGGTGGTCTGGGGAGCATCCACTTGTTAGGTCCACTTAAAAATCTTGAACTTTTGCCCATGCAGTGAGCAGCAACCAAATTCTCATTGTCATCTGTAGAAAAAAAAAAGACAAAATGCTCTATGCAGTATAGAAATACATACATTACACATACCTAGTTCTAAGAAGTCATACAGGTTCACTTTACACACTGCACTAAGAGATCCTTTAGTTTGGGTAAAACTTTTTGTATAACCAAAATGGCTTAGAATTTTGTGTATCCCAATAATAATTATTCAACAAACTGATTATGTAAACATCAAATGAGAATCCAATTGTGCATTATTAATAGCATTGCAAAAATTGCTTGGGTTTCTTGCATATACTGTACTTCTGCAATTAACACTGAGATAAAGAATCACACATTGCTTCTTACTACCTGTCACTGGCCATATTAGTGTGGCTCTGAATCCAAACACTGACCTATATAAACAAGTCATGTCTTTGTGATTTACACAATTAAATGTGTAAATACATACTTCTTGTAATGAACTTATTTAGCTATGTTTTTAAAAAAATGTTAGAGTTGCACACACCTATGAAAAATGCTTTCTGAGGAGGAAACTAAAGGTGGCATGGCTGACAAGATATCTACAGTTGCGGTCCTTGATCTGGTGCCCTCCACAAGGACTGAACTTATAAAATGGCCCTGCAGAACAGCGTAGACAACATTATGGTTGGCTAATTTGTGACACAATATATTATACAAATCCAGCTAGTATAACCAGTATATGGTTTGATATGTTGTGTGAATCTAAACACTCAGGTCAATTCAGATAAAGATGGTTAACTAAACCATCAGTAAGCAGGGACAGCTTTATGAGCTAAATAAAAACATAATCAATGGTTATAGCCAACTATGGCTTCTTTCACTGTGCTCTTACCCTTACTGGGTTGTATTCCACACTGTCGGGAAAATGAAGTTGCCCATACAACCTTGGAGACTACTTAGGGAACACTGAGACCCTAATAATATGTAACTGCTGTATTTTGCAGGCAGTTTCACAGGTGCAGATGACTGCCTAGTCATTAGCAGGGAAGGGATGTTTTCAAGCTTTCTTCCATTATGCCTTGCAGACAGATTTAAGTTCCAGATGCATATTTCATTCCCAGCCATTATGTATTATAAGTACATTATACACTATGATTCAGGTCTGGTTCACAATCATTAACCCTTAACTGAAAATAAGTACACACAAACATACACACACATACAAACATAAAAGAATATGCTGTACTTGCTAATATCCTATCAGATATTTTTAGCAATTGTTCCTGACTTTTGACTTTATTCTTTTTTTAAAAAATAGTATATATTTCTCTCCCTGATGACTTTCTACAATAATGGTAGTAGTTGTTCGATTACCAAAGACAGAATTCCATTTTTCCACTTAGAGTTGACAGGCACTCTGTCCCCCATTACATGAAAATCAGGTATGCCTATGATGAGAGCAGAACTCCAACATGGGACAGAAGCAACAGCTAATTCAACATTATCCGCCCTACCCAAAGATATTTTTAAAATAAATTTCTGCAGCCTGATCCTTTTAACTTGAAGATACAAAAAGGTAAGTAAAACCACTGTCACTAGATGCTCACCATATATTGTTAGTAATTTCATATAAGGTATTCTCCTGATGATCGTCTTCCAAAATCTTGTCTTCCTAAATCCTTTCTCTGTACACCTCGATGCGTAAGAATACCTCTCTGGGTAATGCAGACAACCAAGCCATAGCAAATGCCCAAGGCTTCCCCAGATTAATTCTTGCCTAGCAACAGATTTAATATAAGTAAAGCTTTGTGACACCCTCATTAAACACTTAAAACCAATAGGAAAAAAACTGTTTTTACGGAAGAGTGGCTGTCCTAACAACTCTGAAGAAACACTGAAGGACAGGAAAAAGTAATACCGTAATTTTCAGTAATCCTGAAAATTACACTTCCAGTTACAGGTAGTCCTCGACTTACAACCACAACTGAGCCCAACATTTCTGTTGCTAAGTGAAACATTTGCTATGTGCATTTTGCTCCATTTTACGACCTTTCTTGCCACGGTTGTTAAACAGATCACCACGTTGAGTTAGTAACATGGCTGTTAAGTGAATCTGGCTTCCCCATTGCCTTCGCTTGCCGGAAGGTCACAAAAGGTGACCACAAGAGCCCGGTATACTGCAACCGTCATAAATGTGAGTCTGTTGTGCCAAGCGTTCAAATTTTGATCCCAAGACCAGAGGGATGCCGCAAGAGGCGTAAGTGTGGAAAAACGGTCCTAAGTCACTTTTTCCACAGCCCCGTTGTAGCTTTGGCCACTAAATGAACGGTTGTAAGTCGAGGGCTACCTGTACTTCCTTCAGACCCCCTTCTCCCTCGTCTCTCCCGTTCTAAAAAAAAAAAAGAAAGAAAAAAAGGAATCCGAATTGGCTTCGCTTCTGCTTAAAAGAGTCTTCCGGAATTGTAAAACTAAACGAGGGAAAACCACCACTCAACACGGAGAGCAACGAGCTGCCTTCGTCCATGGCGGGCGGCAAACGGAAACTGGGGCTCTTCGGGGCTTATGAAGTACATCCGTGTCTCAACTTCACCCTTAAAACAACGTCGGCAACAGAGAAGGGTTGCGTTTATTCTTACTCCCTTTTACACACAGACACACTTAAATGGATTACCACAGCCTCCTTTATTCGTGTCGGATGCACCTTCAGATTATAAGACATATGACATCCAACCTGAAGTAAGTTTAAAAATATAAAAAAAAGTAAAATAAAAACCCAGAAGCCCCCTT
>JANHFL010005746.1:0-11353 GCA_032468155.1 Oxyrhabdium leporinum | reverse complement strand
TGGGATTTGAACCGCTAGATTGAATCAGCAGAAGTGGCCTGCAGTTCAACACTCTAACCATTGCGCCACCTAGGCTCATTATATGATCACAGAATGAACAATCTGTAAGTGAGGATATCTACATTTTCTCAAGAGAGGTAGACATAACAATCTACTTTGGAAACCTCTAGCTTTTTATCATCTAAGTGTTCTAATCTGTTATATAGCCACCCAAAATCACTTCTTGTGAGATGGGCAGCTTTGTAATTTTCAAAAATAAAATAAAGCAAAATAAACTGTTGCACTGCTTACCATTCTTATCCTTAAGAAATTCCTCCTAATATTCAGCTTGACTCTTCTTTCTGCTAAATTTAATCTGTTAATTCATATTTTGCTCTTAGTTTCAGCAAAGAACAGATTAATCTCCTCTTACATCTAGCAGCTTTTTAGTTAGAATATAGAATAACAGAGTTCGAAGGGACCTTGGAGGTCTTCTAGTCCAATCCCCTGCTCAGGCAGGAAACCTCATACCATTTCAGACAAATGGTTATCTAATCTCTTCTTAAAAACGTCCAGTGTTGGAGCACTTACAACTTCTGGAAGCAAGTTGTTCCACTGATTAATTGTTCTAATTGTCAGGCAATTTCTCCTTATTTCTATGTTGCTTCTTTCCTTGATTAGTTTCCATCCATCGCTTCTTGTCCTGAGTTCAGGTGCTTTGGAGAATAGCTTGACTCCCTCTTCTTTGTGGCAGCCCCTGAGATATTAGAACACTGCTATCATGTCACCCCTAGTCCTTCTTTTCATTAAATTAGACCTACCCAGTTCCTCTCCATGATCCAAAGGGGATGGGAGACGAGAGGAGGCAGGGTGGCAGATAAAGGAAGCAGGCTGTGTCAGTGTGGTATTCCAGGCAAATGGAATTAAGACTGAAGGTACTTTTATTTGCAGTGTTTTATGGAATGGATGAGGGCAGAAATCAGGTAGCTCCTCTTTTCCCCATCATTGATAGTGCTACTCCGAGACATCCTCTATTTTCGTTCTCCTCCCATCCTAATCTTAGTAATGTAAGTGGTGAATGTCCTAAGCCATCCCTACCCCAGCTATGGCACTTCAGGATTCTTTCTTATCTCTCTTTCCTGTTTAACAGGAGTGAACACAGTTCTTCTCAGTTTCTTTCTCCACCCCTTCTATCTTGTTGCCTAAAACTGCTAAAGGAAAGTGATACCCCTCCATCTCCATGCATTAATGACTCCCTTTAAGTTTTCCAGATATTGCACCATCTGCTTTTAAGTTGTATATAACCCATGTATCTTTGATTTAGGGAGAGAAAGAGCGAGCAAAACGGAAAGATTAAAACTAACATTAAAACGGAGGGCAAATTGCTTTGGCCTTTCAAATTTTGACATTGACCATGCCCAGCACTGATATGTGCACCTAACACTGGTGTGAATGTGACTCTCAAACTAAACAATGTTCCATATCCCAGCCTAATCAGTGTCCTTTTGCAAAAGCCGCACGTCATGCAAACCTCCACTTGAACACTTGCATTGTAGCTAGAAAGCTTTGAGCTACACAGAGGGCAATGGATGCCATACAAAAGGTTCTATTTTAGTTCTGTTAATTAGCAATAAATTATAGTGTATCAAGTAGTTGAAATCTTGAAGACAGTGAAGTACTGACAGCAGCCTGCTTTCTCCCATTTTCTAGACAATCTTTCCTGCTGTCAGATAGGAAGCAGAATTTACTGTTCAGTGCACTAAAAACTGGCACGATTTAAGCATCCGCAAACATTGTGCCATATATACTCTGCATTTTTGCAGAGGCTGAAGTGTCAGGGCCCTGGCAGTGTTCCTGTAATTAAGCAGACTTCAAACGTGAGTCATAATAGCAGAGGTCAAGGCTTGTATTCATTTTATTAATGTTTGTATCTTCGAAGTATTTATTCAAGGTAATCGTCACGATGTGAGCAATTTTAATAGCAGCTATCCAGTTAAGATTTTGTGTGTGTGTGTGTGTGTATGTGTGTGTGCGTGCATGTGCGCATTTACAGCAAAATAAAGCCATGTATTCTTTCCACCTACTAAGTAACAATATTTTCTAATGTGAGGCATGTATATTTTATTTTCAAAAGTAAAGAAGAAATGCACGGGTTCCCATACATGAAAAATCAGCAATTAAATACTGGATATTCCTTGTGCATTCTGAATGTTCATTTACTTGTCAAATATTAAAATGTTAGTCACTAGCAACTAATTGCAGTATCAGATATACGGCAGTTAATATTGGACAGTACTTGATAGTGTGCTACAGATTAGCATTTGAGAACACTGAAAGCTGACACTAATCATACATCATAGTGATTTTCATCCACGTGGCCTTCAAAAAACATTTTCTACATTCATTTGTATGCCTGCCATAAAGCTTTTCCTTGTGTGTCATGAAAGCCTGTGGATTGCAAAGGATTATGGATGCATGTTCCACTCATTCTTGTTGCTACAGATATGGCAGGGGATGATGATCAGCAGTACTTATTCTTCATTCAGGGACGGTTCTCTGCGAATACTATGAAAGGATCCTTGAGAAGCTTCCAGGGCATTGGAAGGTAGGCAGTTTAATTCGTCACTCATGTTTGAAGTTGCCAGAGAATAATACTTCAGGGTTAACAGTAATTTAAAATTTTACACATAATAGTATTTTTAATCTGACAAATTTGATAATGTGTAATTATAACAACATTTGATTTGCAGCAGCATGCTTCATGTGTAAAGCCTGCCAAAGGAATGACAAACTGCCAAATGCTTCTGAAGCTCTTCAGCATTTGGGATGTTGAAATAATCTTTTCTAAAAAAAGAAAAGAAGAAAAGAATAAGAGGGCGGCAATATGTCTATATGAATAGCATATATACATATTGCCATGAATAGCCATGCCTTTTTTTTCCTTTGATATACATCAGTTTGGTGAGATCAAATGCAGAGTCCAATAATCAAGGCTCACTGCAGTTATTATTTATTCAGTGTGCAGTGGAGGAATTCTCTCTAGAAAATAGCAGGGGGGACTCCTACAGACAAAATGATGCACTCATATATTTCAGAAAAGGAGGACAAAATGATAATAGCAATAGGAATCGCACTTAGACTTGTATACCACTCCACAGTGTTTTACAGCTCTCTCTAAGCAGCTTACAGAGTCAGCATATTGCCCCCGTTGACAATCTGGCTTCTCATTTTACCGACCTCAGAAAGCTGAGTCAACTTTGAGCCGGTCAGGATCGAACTCCTGGCAGTGGGCACAGTCAGCCTGCAATACTGCGTTCTAACCACTATGCCATTGTGCCATATACATATGCACAGGTAACAAATGCTATAAGCATGAATATGTATAATTAGCAAGCCTCAACTTACTTCCTTGCCTTCTACTGTAAGCATTCTCAAGAAAGAATTATTGTCTTCACAAAAAGAAACACATCAGTTGTGTTGCCAGAGCAGTATTGATAAATGTACTGAGAAATGAGGATGTCAAAGTAGCACCAATTAACACATATTCCACCTCCTATGTTTCTATCTTAATAGGCTCCTACTCTTCCAAAACTTGTTTTCATTATACATTTAGTAATTTCTAATGAGAGGATAACTCCAGTAGAAATAGATGAGCTGACTCAGAAATCTTATAGATCTAGCTCTTCACTTTTTGAAGTATTCTCTGCTATTTGCTGGTTTCATATATGTATATATCTTTCTAGAGATAAACACAACTACTTCTTTGTGCTTTGGATTGCTTATTGAGAGATGGAGTTTTATTAAGACTATTACATATTTTTTTTATTTTGCCAAGCTACAAACCAGGAGATGCTGAATTCTAATCCCACCTGAGGTGACAAACCAGTTGGGTGATTTTGGGCCATTCATTTTCTCAGCCCTAGGAAGAGCAAGCAAGGGCAAACCACTTCTGAAATCTTGCCAAGAAAACTGCAGGGACATGTCCAGGCAGACTCCAGGACAACTTGCCATGGCCAATCAACACAGCCAACTTGCCATGGGACAGTTCAACCCTGTATTAATTGTTTCATTCAGTTACTTTTATTATTCATTTTCATAGAAATTATTTTAACTCTTGTATTTCTGGCTTGACTTTCCTTACTTTATTATTATCGGCCATGGTTCTGTTGAAACTCATTTAACTTTTGTATTTGCTGAATTGTGGCGAGTTGTTCATGGGGAGTTGGCCGTGGCATGTTGGCCATGGCAAGTTGTCCCATTCCTGGAGTTAAAAACTGACTTAGAGCTACTTCCAGTAAGGGAAAAAAAGATGTGAACTGTAAAAATCATTTGGAAAACAACTAGAACTACATTATTGTGTTGACCTTATGGTTGTTTGCATTCTGCAGCCTACATAGAATAGCCTTCATTTTGTTCTGTTGGCTTAAATAAACTTCCTAGATATTAAGATATGATCCATTTCTTTCCACAGTACTTCTTTTAATCCTTCCTCATAGATCCAATTTCTCTTGCTAATCAGGTGCAAAACCTGGAGATTTAGCCAGCATCATAACACTATGGTTTACTTTTACTCCAGTAAAACAAAAATCAGGAAATTGAGTCTTTTAAAATCAGATGTACTTAATGCTTCCATATAAATGCTAAACAGTGATACAAGATTTAATTAATTCCTTACAGAAATGTGAGCTAAACTGATAGGGAGGTGACCAATGACCATTGAAGGAGCCATATGGAAATTATCACAGTAAAGATCTTCAGAGGATCTTTGCAGCAAACAACAAATCCATTCGTATATCAACAAGAATCTGTGCACCTGAAATGGAGGTCAAAGTGTAGGTTGCTTTGATTATGCTTAGTGGGACTGATTTTCAAACTGCAGACCTATTGAAAAAGTTCCTCGGGAACACAACTCTAGAAACACTACAGGTCACACTCAACTGAAGATAACGAGGTTTTCTTTTGAAAATAAATGCATGCAAGTTGCTAGAAATCAAATTTGGGGACTTAGACTGCAAATGGTGACCTTGCAGGCCTATGTGATATGACTTCAAGTCACTGATATGAACTGGGTAGATTGTTACGTCAACACTGTTAATTCCAAAATGTGGGCATTGGCATACTTCTGTGCCTGTTTTCCTGCCAACAGACTACGGAATTAAAGGAAAGATACCCTTCTTCCTATAAGTAAGCAAGTTTGTGATGCCTGGACCTCTCTCTGCTACACCAGCCTGGGCATGTTAAATTCCAAAAAAACAAGTCAAAAGGAATTGTTTTTGAGGTTGCAATCCTTACCACTAATGTAGTGAGAAGCCGAGTTTCTTAACTTTACCTCTGTTCAATTATCAGTCTATTAACCATTAAAAGTCTGATTAAAGAGATGCATCTTGATAAATTTTTAAAATTATTCCCTCTTTCCCCTTTCCCCTATCCCGTTTTATTCATGGGATCTTAGTCCTACCCAATTGGATTAATTTGTTCTCAATAGTAACAACAAACAGACAAACAACACTTGTAAAACTTTTTAAAATGGAAGATGATGTATACCTCCTCTAAAAGGGGGGAGGGGAGGGGCTTAAATTGGATTAGAGTTGTATCAGTTATGTACAGGCAGTCCTCAACTTACAACAGGTCGTTTAGTGACCGTTCAAAGTTACAACAGCACTGAAAAAAGTGGCTTTTCACACTTATGACTGTTGCAGCATATCCAAGGTCAGGTGGTCAAAATCTGGATGCTTGGCATCTGGTTCATATTTATGACTGTTGCTGTGTCAATGGGAAAGCCAGATTTCTTTAACAACTGGGTTACTAGCTTAACAATTGCAATGATTCACATAACAACTTTGGCAAGAAAAGACATAAAATAGGGCAAAGTTCATTAACAAACGTCTCACTTAGCAACATAATTTTTGGGCTCATTTGTAGTTGGGAGTCGAGGACTACCTATACTTCATAAACTTCAAATCATACAGATGAACACTACATAATTATTTCTATTAGCAAATAGGACAGGTTGAAAAACTATACGGTGGGAGTGACTGCATTTGAATGTTGACAATATTTAGGATGTAAGTGCCAGATAATCAGCACATTCCATATCAGCACACTAATGAATCATAGACTGGAATTTGTCAAGAATCTACACCATACTGCTGCAATTATTTTTTGTGACCTCGTGAAGATATGCTGTTATCGCTGATGCCTTGGCAACGTGCTGTAATTTGCATCTCAAATAATTTTGAAGTTAATACGAGAAGATTTTATTACCGGCACGCTATATTTCCTCCCGCTGTGTGATCGTTTTTGAATCAATTGGATTTTAAAATGTGAGCGGAACTTGTAATTATATTCATAGAAATTTGTTGATAGCTGCTATCTGGGAGCTAAGTTTACTCAGACTTTTAAAGCTGCTCTTTGCCAATCCCCTACAGTTACAACAGTATAACTTTCCCAGTGCTGTAGCCTCCTTACTGCTGGTGTTATGGGATCAGCAAGATGGCTGATTAAGATCAATCTGCATAAATTCAACAGAACATGACCTTAAATAGTTTCCCAAAGTCTGTTTCAGACTTGTTCACTTGACCAACCTCAAGAGCAGAAAGGCCTTTCTCCCCTTTAGCCAGACCTGTCAAGACTCTTCCCTTTAAAAAACGGTCTTCAATCCCTATTCTGTGAATCCAGCCAACACCAAGTCTCAGGCTCTTGTTATCATTCCCAGGGTCAAAGTGAACTGATCAGAAGCTGAGTTTTTTTCACTTGGAGATTTTCCTTTGGGACTCATTCCTTTTCATAACCTGCCAGGATCTCTTCGGCAATTTTTAGGCTGTACTATATGGCATATTTATTTTCTTTTCTATTAAGAGCTCCTTGGGAGTTTATACTGTTTTTGTATTGAGCTCAATAGTGCAATTTATTTTTGATTTAGGTTGAAATTTCTAGGGTCTATACTGGGAATTAAGAACCTTTCAGGTTGATTTTTTTTTCTCTCCCTAACCGTATGGCCTTCAGACATGTTAAACTGGAACAGCAGGACAATAGGGACACAATGCATGTGAAAAGGTCAAAGTTGCAGAAACCTCTTTTAGGTGAAATTGGCTTCTCTCTTCCAATATATTTCTCATTAAACCATTTATTCCCCCAACTTTGGGTTACGTTAACAATAATATGTATTACCCTGTCTTTCTGAAATCATTCCTGATTAACGTGATGATCTGCTTTACATCGAATGTATAAAGTAAGAGTCTTAAAAATTCCAAACTAAATTTGTTTTAAGATTAGCATTGGGTGTTATGATAACAAAGTAAAAAATAACTAAGGTGATCTTAGGTCAAGATAAGATCACATTGGAAACATGTTACTCCATCTTTTAAAATGTCATAATGTGGTTTTAGATTTTTTTAAATTATTAATTTTAAATTATACTGTTTTTAATGCTTAATTTTATTGATTAATAGTACACTGCTCAGAGCCCTTCTCTGAGGGTGATGGGTGGTTAAGAACTATGAAAAACAAACAAATAAATATTCCTTTATCTAACAATGGGCAACATTTGTTACTTGAAAGCCGCATCTCTCTTTTTTTTTAAACTATATATGGAACTATATATGGATGGCATTACTGGGGGAATGGATGAAAATTATATTTATTTTTGGTTTGTGGAGGAAACATGTGATGCGACACCCAGAAAAATACGGCATACTTCTCTTAATCCTCCAAGGAAAGATTGAAGGCCAATGAGTCCAGGAAGAAGAAGAACATCATGGCTTCAAAATCTAAGGGACTGATTTGGACAAAACTCAAGAGCTTTTTTTTCGTATTGCTAAAAATAGGATAGCTGACATGATCACCAACGTCCGATGACGGATATGGCACAAGAAGAAGCAGAAGAGTTTGGGGGAAAGCTCTAAGGGATAAAATTAGTATGTTAATCCATAGGTGAATACATTGAGCAGCCGATATAATGGTATGTGAGAATGATCTTAGGAGATAGTATGAAGAGATACAGACAAGGAAATGGTCAGATAAAAGGCAGCTGAGTGCCCAGCAGGAATGTGAGTGGGGCAAGAGGCTCAGAAAAGACCCTTCCTCCTTTCCTAGGTGATAAAGGGGAGTGGGGGGGAGAAACGTACTTTCAGATTTGCAAGATGCAGTTCATGTAATCTTACTATAGAGTAAAATTAGTTTGTTTGGCTATGTTTCCTGCCTGGTCTCTACCACACAAGGCAGCCCAATATCTATGCTTCACATTCCACATTAAGCTAAACCACTGTCACCTGAGATCTTTTTCCCTTAGAACAGATTCAAAGTTGTTCACAGGGGGTCAAAAAAGCAACACTATGCCTACAATCATGCAGTCCAAGTCTTGATCCTTTTTTACATGTGTTGTGAGAGACTTACGTGGTTATAGCTGCAATGTTGACTTTTGTGACCTCTCCCTGCTGACACCCCCTCAATACATTGTGGCCCTTTTTTAATATTATAAATACAAATAAGATTAATGTTTCATTGGTATGAAGTAGTGTGCCATGGTTTAATTGCATGGCTGGATTTAAACGGTTTTAAATTATTATTTATTTATTTTTATTTTTTTTGCAAAGAGGAAAAGGCCACTGATAAACACTATAACAAAGGGCTCTATTCAGATGATCAATCCATGAAATTAACGTTTGTAAAGTGATTGTTTGGAATGAAAGAATAAAACAATACCTATTCATAGGTTACACAACATACGCATTTTCAGAGAAAGCTTATAAAATAATTATCACCAAATATTATCATCAAATATCAACAATATAAACTGACAAAGCTAATTAGAATAGCACATTCATTATGTTTATAGGGTAAACAACAAAGACAACCACTCTTTAGTTAATTAAAGAAAAGAAGATAGGCTTTAGTAGTGCATAATGAAGGAGTCAGGGAACTTGGTTGAAGAGAATTCATAGTTCAGAAGCCAGCAGAGAATTGTTTGTCGATATTGTAGGAGGTAACCTGACCTTCAAAATTGTCCTAAACTTTATTATGCCACATAGTGTTTCAGCTATTTGACTACATTTCTGAAAGTTGTGCATCTAGAGTCACAGGTCTGTTCTTACAAATAACAGATGACTAGTATACCTCTGTCTGAACTATAATACTGAATGTAAACAGTTCACTTCCATAGGAAAATATATATTGTAAACCTGTACATGGAAATTGATGTATGATGTGTATGATGAAGTGGTTTGATTTAGTGTTTTTTGCTGAACTGTCTCTAATATGCTAACTATTTGTGTCATGCTTTAAAATAAAAAGCATTTGCTCACCTAACATTCTACAGTATGGTACCTGTATTATGAAAGAGTTTATGCTGAATAGTCTTGGGGTCAGAAACAAGCCTGTCTTCTCATCTGAGGCAATGGAGAACTAGAATTCAGAAACAAAGTAGTCTTATACTTAAATATGTCAGATGATGGATTGATTACATGCCATGAAGTTGTTGTCAACTCTTAGTGACCACATGTATAGATTTTCTGTGGAGTCCTTCATGGTCTCTGAGCTTAGTGGTTTTCTTGTAGATATTTCATTGCCAAACTAGATAACATTATCATTGCTAGTTAGTGCTAGCCATTTCTTTTCTCTGTGATGATCTGTTGCTAACCTAGTCCTTCAGCTCTTCCAATGTGTACTCATGGCTACTGTAACTGCTGGTCATCCTCTTCTTCTCTTTCCTTCCACCTTTCCTAGCATTAGAGCCTTCCCTAGAGACCGACAGTAGGTCTTTGCATAATGTGTCTGAAGTAGGATAATTTGAGCCTGGTCATTTGTTCTCAAGTAAGAACTCTTGATTGATTTATTCCATGATCCATTGGTTTATTTTCATGGCTATACATGGTATTCTCAGAGGTCTTAAGCATCAATGCTCTTCCTACCTTGCTTCTTTAAAGTCCTTTCATAGAGTACCATGGTTTGCATGATTCTGACTTTTGCAGGTATAGACACATTGTAGCAGGTGAATATCTTTTCTAAGGTCTTCATGCCTGCTTTACCTAATGCTAGTCTGTGGTGTATAGGTTGACTGTTTCTTTCCTTTTTTCTTTTTTGATTTTTATTTTTAAATATACAACAGAATCAATGCATGAACAGTGTGGCATCTGGGTGTCTGGGTATAATTCATTTTGATACAAGTAGCAATAATAATATTAATATGTGTTACATTAATCAAACTTATGTAAATCTAGTATTAATATACGTGTTTGTTTTAAAGTAGTTATTCAATATTTCAATGTTCTGTTTAAATGCCTATCACAATATTATTTGAGCTTGCATAGAAAAGCCTCTAATCTTTCAACCTCTAATCTTTTCATCTACTTATTGCTTTTATTCTATTATATAAAAATATAATAGTTTGCTAATATTCTCCCTATTTCTTATTTCTACTTTTATTCTAGCTTCTAGTCAGGCTACCATTACTAATCCTAGTGTTAATACACATGTTTATATTAAGATATAGTCCTTCATTATTTAATTATTCAATGTTTCAATGCGCCATTCTAGTGCCAATCACCATATTGTTTAAACATATTTAATTATATCACCTTTCAAACTCTAATCTTTCCATCTAGCTATAGCTTTATATAAAAGTGTATATTCTTATTTCTACCTCTATTCTAGTTTTTAGTCAGGCCATCATTATATTAGAGAAAAATGTGTGTGTGTGTGTGTGTGTATCCTTTCCATCCATCATCTCTTGTCCATTTTAATACTTCAATTCTTATTCATTTTTTAGCTTGCCTCCTATACTCCTCTCTTGGATCTTTGTCTCTATTTACATCTGTGTCTTCACTATTCAGTCTAAACATGTCTCCCATCTCTATCCTCCTATGCTGCCAGGCCTCCAGAGTATCTACCCAAACCTCTATCTCCCTTTCATAAGTATCTGCCTGTTAATCGGATTCCATTTTTAAATCTCTTAAAGTACTTTCCCTTTGGCTTATTTCATCAGTCATTATTATCTTTATTGTCTTCTCCTTCTCATCTCCTTGCTTTATTTTCTGGTTTGTCTGTTCTATCTTTTTCTCCATTTTTCCTGTTTCCTCTCTTTCCTGCACTTTCTGGTCTTCATTCATTATCAGTTGCAGGGTATTTTCTATTTTCCCATTTATGCCTTGCAGTAGATTCTTTATCTCCATATGATTCTTTGTCATGGTATCCTTAATGCTTTGAAACATCAACACCATTTCTTTTGAAATTTCACTTATTTCCCCCTGGTGGGGCATCTTGTCTTATTTTAGTAAGTCCCGCTCTTACTCAATAGTCCAAAAACAATATATTCAAGCCTAATGTTGCTCCTCAGAAAGTACAATAATCATAGTTCTTTACATCCCAGGATTATTCA